>CAUYSK010039264.1:0-28205 GCA_963575035.1 Avahi laniger | reverse complement strand
ATTTTGTCCTTCTTCTCAGCAAAACTTTGTTAATCTATTAGAGGTGACAGCAGATGTAACACTCTTTTTCATTTATGATGTACACATCATAAGCATTTAAATACTTACTAAATAAACAAATAAATCATGGAGAAAGTATTAAGAAAAGTCTACACTTAGGGCATCTTGTAACACGGCCCTGCCTTTTATGTTAAATCTGATCGTGTGAGGCTTAACTGCAATGGAAGGCTGCAGGAAGGCTGTGGAAGGTTAGATGTGGCCACATTCAAGCCACTCTACTTCACTCTGTGGTAACTCAACATTAATCTTTGGAGACTGGGAGGGCATTCACATGACCAGGTGGACAGAGGAGGATCTAGGGACCAAGTGTGAGAAATCCACAACAAACGTATTTTGAGTGTCTTGGTCCTAGTTCTTCAAACCTGGATCTGTTACTTTATTTCTCCTTTATGCATAATGGTAACAACAACTAATGATATTGACTGACAGCTCTATATGTGCCAAACAACATGGTTGTTTGGAATTCTTTCATTTGATCCTCAGCATCCCATGATGTAGATACTATATTTATTCCTACTTTACGGTTGAGTAAAACCAGGTATAATTGAGCTTTTGATGACCCATCAAAATGAGCAGTACTGCCCTGCAGTATTAGAAGGTTCTTTCCTTGCATTGTTCTTATTGTGTGCATCTCCGCTCCTTCCTTGTCCCCAACCCCAACGCTGAAATTCAAGTGATCAGCCAAAAACATTGAGTCAGGACACCCTCGGGTTCTTTGTAAATTAATAAGGCAAAAAAGAGAGAAGATGCCAGTATGGGGTGTGAGGGGAACAGATGTAGTGGAGACTTGTTAACTATTACTGAATAGTATTAAGATTAAAAATTGGAAAAGTTAGATGAAAAATCTGTTTCTAGAAAAAAATAGAATAAACAAAATTTTTCAAGAAGAAATATAAAGGTCATGTAATGATTAAAAATTTGATCAGTAGTCAAATATTTCCCCACAAAAAAGCACCAGGCCCAGATGGTTTTAAGAAGCATTTCAGAGACTTGAAAAAGAAGAAAAACTATCCAATTATTTTTATGAGTTTAATTTGACCTCATTACCAAAATTCAAAAAGGATGGTGAAAGAAAGAAAAAATATAAACCAATCTCAGAATCTCAACCAGATGTAGAGCTCCTAAGTAAAATATCAGCAAATTATAAAAGTTTACATTTATACATATGTACATACATCTATGTACATACATACATATATATGTATATGTACATATGCAGGCATACATATGCTAAAATAACATATATATTTTAAATTTATTAAAATAATATTACATCATGACCAAGAAGTTTATTTTAGAAATATAAGGATGATAAAATATTAGAAATTCTATTAATGAAATAACATATGAAAGCCATATGAAAAAAATAAAGCTGAATCCATACCTCAAACAATACACAAATGAATTAGAAATGGATTAAAGATTTAAATATACCAAATGAAACTATTAAAAAAAACTTGAAGAAATGTGGGACAATTGTTTTATAACTTTGACATGGGCAAAGTCTTTCTAACCACAATTCAAAATTCAGAAAATATAAAAGGGACCGGGCGCGGTGGCTCACGCCTGTAGTCCTAGCACTCTGGGAGGCCGAGGCGGGTGGATCGCTCAAGGTCAGGAGTTTGAGACCAGGCTGAGCAAGAGTGAGACCCTGGCCCTACTAAAAAATAGAAAAAAATGATCTGGACAACTAAATATATATATATATAAATTAGCGGGGCATGGTGGCGCATGCCTGTAGTCCCAGCTACTTGGGAGGCTAAGGCAGAAGGATTCGCTTGAGCCCAGGAGTCTGAGGTTGCTGTGAGCTAGGCTGACGCCACAGCACTCTGGTCTGAGCAACAGAGCAAGACTCTGTCACAAAAAGATAAAGAAAGAAAGAAAACAAATATGAAATATGGGTCACTTATTTACATAAAAAATTTCTATATGCAAAAAATGAGCAAATTCAAAATACAAATTTCACTTTGGGAATAAATATTTGAGACTCATATCAAAAAGGGCTCATATCTCTAATGTACAAATAGCTCCCAGAAATCAGGAAGAAAAGGAACAAATGGCAGTAAAAATCTTATACATAACAGTTCGAAGAATTTTGGCAAGTGTAACCATGACCAAAACCAAAATACAGTACACTTTCATTGTGGCAGGACATCTCCTCATGATACCTTCCAGTCTGTTGGCCCACGCTGACCCAGAAGGCAATCACTAGTCTGATTTCTATCAGTATAGATTTGTTTTGCTTATTTTTAATATTCTTTTAAAAATTGAAGAACACAAATATTTACTATCACATCTTTGCTTTTATTTAACATTTTACTGTAGGTCCTTTGTAATGTAATATGACTGTAATAGGAAACAAAAGGTATTAAATTTGGAAAGGAAAAAACAAAATTGATATTTTTCATAAACAGTATGATTATCCATCTAGAAAATCCTAGAGAATTTATGGGGTAAATTATTATAACGAGCAAGAGAGCTCAGTAAATTTGCTGGATATAAGATTATATTATCAAAGTCCATAATATTTTTATCTACCAACAACAATTGAAATGCTACCTCAAAAAAGTTCCATTCACGATAGCAATAAAATAAAAAGGTACCTAGAAATAAATCTAACAAAATAATTTGGAAAGCAATTTGGCAAAATTCAGCATAGTTGCAGATGTGCTTGTGGCTTGCTATAAACTCAGAGGGAACCTCCAGGTGTACACTGAGAGGGCTCACACTTGTGTTATTAACAGAAGGTGTAAGTAGGGAATGTTCTTGCAGCATTGATTCTCATCACATACAGGAAAACACACGGACACAAAACAACACAAAAATTCCTCATTGAAGAATTGATAAATAAGTACATGAATAATATACAGTACCAAAATGAGTATTTTAAATATGTTTCAATGTAAAGCAGTATCAAAAACTTAATGCTGAATGAAAAAAATGTTGCAAAAAGGTTCACACAGTATGATAAAAATTAAAAACATAAATTAATATGGTATTACTGTTAATGAATATGTTTGACAAATAAATAAAAATATAAATAGCAACACATCAACATCAAGTTATTTCCAGGAGCGAGGAAGGAGACTCTGATGGGGAGGAAGTGGTCTTTAGTTTTATTTCTTTTAAAATCTGGAGCAAAAGGCAAATGCTAATATTTATTGAATTCGAGTGGAAAAAATACGGTGGTATGACACATTTTTATACATTTGAAATTGTCCCCACTTTCTAAAACTTACTGCACATGGAGTAAAGTCATGTGGCTTTGCATCCTCTGAGCTTCAGTTAACTCATCTATAAATTGGAGATAAGTAACCCCTGCCCAGCCTAACATTATCCTTGCTGGTGTTCAGGATTGCTGCATTGCACCACTTCTGGAGGCTCCTTTCCCACGGAGTGTATCAAGTCCCCAGCATGAGTCAGCCCCTTGCTAAGAACCTCAAACACATTAGCCCACGTAATCCTCACAACAACCCAAGAGATAGGTACTCTGCTATTATGATATTACCCCCATTTCACAAAGTAGACACAGACATAGAAAGGCTAAGTGCATGACCCAAGTCCCAGGAAAAATGAGTGGAAAAGACAAGTTTTGGTCCCAGTGCATTTCATTCCAAAACCCTTACTTTTGATCACTAGGTGGCTCTGTCCCAGCCTAGGCACGTCAGTGTTCACACAAAGATGCCTCCCAACACTCTGACCGGTGTTATCAGGATCCTACCTCCTTCTTCTCTTCTTAATCTCCTCCCAGTATATGTCAAGGCTAGGGGGATTTTTTCCTGGCCTGCCGAATGCAGAGAAGGATCAGGGCCTGATTCCTGGAATCCCATTAGGAGGCCTCAGATGCCCCAAGGAGCATCTCACTCTGTGCCTCAACCCTGCCCCTCACGCCTCACAGTTCACGGCAGCAACAGGCTGGCCCTTGCTTTAGGGCAGGTGGGGCTGGGAAGCAGTTCCTACCGTCGGACTGCCCATTGTGCCCAAGGATTGAAGGGAAGCGTCTTTCTGCTTTCTACTGTGGCAAGATTTTATGATTGGAATGATTTCCAAGCTAGGCTTCTAATCCACGTGCACGGACAGCAAACAGGCCTGCCCAGAATGAAGGCTCAGGACAGGGGAGGTGAGAGTCTGCAAACTTCCTCCCAAGAAACTGAGGCTGCAAATTAATGGGACTGGTTTCCTTAAGCCTGGAGATTCACTTGCAATTTCTTCTCCAGATATGTGTGTGTGCACTTGTGTGTGCATATGTGTATATGTAAATATATGTACCACACCCCCTGCCCCCAAGTACTGGGCCAAGTGCTTCCTCCTACAACAATCCTCTGAGGTTATGTTATTACACCTTCTTTACACATGTGGAAACTGAAGTTAGAGAAGTTAGATAACTTGTAAAATGTCATGTAGAGCTGAGGTCCCCAACCTTTTTGGTACAAGGGACTGGTTTCAGGGAAGACAATTTTTCCACAGACTGGGGAGGGGGATGCTTTCGGGATGATTCAAGTGCTTTACATGTGTTGTGCAGTCAAACATCTCTGCTAATGATAATCTGTATTTGCAGCCACTAGCGAGCACTAGCATCACCGCCTCAGCTCCATCTCAGATCATCGGGTGTTAGTTTCTCCTAAGGAGCACACACCCTAGATCCCTCGCATGCGCGGTTTACAGTAGGGTTCGTGCTCCTGTGAGAATCTAGTGCCATGGCTGATCTGACAGGGGCGGAGCTCAGGCTGTGATGCGACTGATGGGGAGCGGCTGTAAATACAAATGAAGCTTCACTCACTTGCCGGCTGCTCACCTCCTGCTGTGCAGCCTGGTTCCTAACAGGCCACAGACCAGTGCCAGTCTGTGACCTAGGAGGTGGGAATCACAGATCTAGAGCATTTATGGCAAATCTGGAGTTCAAGCCCAGAATCTAAGGGCACATCTTAATCCAACACCTCTTCCATTTCAGAGGCCCCAATAGGGAAGACAATTTCCTGTATAGAAGATAAATATCCTATTGACTCCTTTAATCCTTGAGCACTAGGATCCTTCCCCCATTTTTAACATAATGTGTAATTCCTGGAATGTCCTCTATCCATGTGCGTAAACTAAGTCATACTCAGGAAGTCAAGATTGCTTTAATTCAGGAAATTCTGCAAGATAGCCAAAGGGCAAATTACATTTTGGGGCAATGGTCTTTACCAGATTGGGCAACTTCTTAAATCAGTAACCAGCCTAGATCTGGGGAATCGATATCTGGGAATGAAAAACGGGCTTTTTTGAAAGTTCTGATTCAGTAATCTGCAATAGTAATGTCTGATGATCTTGTATTGCAACACAAGCAAAGTGCAAAGTTCTTCATACCCATTATTTCATGTTTCCATTAAAACCCTTATAGCTGAGGAAACTGGGGCTTAGAAAGAGTAAGAAACTTGCTCATAGTCACCCAATTAGTAAGTGTCTGCGCTGTGATTGCAAACAAGGGACATCTGGCTCCAGCGTCCATGTACCCAACCTCTACCTGGAACTGAAACAGAGAGAATGCACTGCCTGGGATTGCACCTTTCCTGCCAGGCTCTTGGCATGAGTGAGTGTGAGGCCTGCACATTGTCCCCTTGGGTTCATGCCAGCTTTCATGGTGACTGCTCTTTTTTTACCTTCTCTGGGTCTATCATCTCAACTTTGGGAAGTTCATCTTTGGGAAGTTCATTTTTTATTCACCAAACATTCTTGCCCTATTGCCACACAGTCTGTGGCATGTGTGTGCTGGTTCCTCACCCAGCCTGTAGCCCACTAACTGTGCATCAGTGCTTTGGCTCATGTGGGTGGCATGGAGGGCCCACGGAACGGTGCGGATGACAAGGTTCCTTCACCCATCTCAGACTTGGGTATGCTGATCCTCACAGCAAATATTTTGGAACAACAAAAAACAACCCATCCTTTCCCATAATTGCCTTCATCAGTTTGCCGGGAAGTTCAAGATCAAGCTTCCGCAGATCCAGTATCAGCCGAGGGCCTGTTTCCTGGTTTGCAGATGGCCATCTTTCGTTGTATCCTCTCATGACAGAGAGACAGCTCATATCTCTTCCTATGGAGACGCTCACCATTCATGAGGGTCTACCCTCAGGACCTGATTACCTCCCAGAGTCCCCACCTCCAAACACTGTTATATCGGGCATTATATTTTAACATATGAATTTGGGGGGAGCACATTCAGTCCGTAACAATAATATAACTTTATTGGGAAGCTAAGTCAACATTTATCTTTTAACTTAAAGGTGCAGAGTTTAAATTTCTAGTGGTTCACAATGGCATGGAAAAACCATGTCCATCTCCTGTTGTGTTAATCTACTCCACCATTACAAAAAAAAAAATTAGTTATATATTTAAAGGAATACAGACATATTATGTAATAGAAGGCAAAATGCTTTTGAGTTTTAAGATAAAAACCAAAGACATCAAAAAATGTCAGATTTGCCACAGGCTGCTCTAGGCTGCAATCCAACTAACACTCATTGGTTGCCTCTGGTGCGCTGGGCAGGATGAGAGCTCTGGTTACAGCAGTGCCTCTGTTTCTCCTGGAGTTTGAAGTCCAGGCAGCAAAGCAGATACGAAAGCAGTACTTCTAAGTGTGTTGAGTGTTCCAAAACAAACTAGTCCAAGAGCTACAGGGGAATAGAGCAGGGGGAGCAGTGACGGTAACATCAACTAGGGCTCAGGGAAGGCTTTCTGAAGGAAGTGACTTTTAAGCAGAGATCTGAGAAGTGATGAATAGGGAAATAAGATACATGAAATCTCACAAACAAGAGAGAGCACGGGATGTTCTAGGAACCGAGAGAGAGGGCAGAGGGGCAGTGGTTGGGATGGGAAAGCAGAACTTTCAGGGGAAGTCCCTAAATGGGAAACTATGAGAAGCACAGACCTACTGGGCTGACTTACAGCTGGGGCACAACCTCACATAAAACAGGACTAGTCAAATATCAGTGAAATAAATGATTTGACAAGTATTATCCCTTGTGGGACAATTTACATTCTAAAAGAGAATGCCAGGCCCAGAAAACCTGAGAGAACGACTGGAAAACAATTTTTAAAAAGAGAGAGAGAGAGAGAGAGAGAGAGAATTCAGAGAAGAGTTACAAAGTAAATGTATAAAACCAATAGCTTTTCCTAAACCATAACCTGTTAGAAATTATGGTAAAAGAAAAGATCTCATTTTAAATTGCAACCAAAAAGAATCCAAGGGATAAATGTAACAAGTGATGGGCATGATCTTTATTAAAAACACTTTAATAATCTATTGACAGACCTAAAAATGACTTAAGAAATGAAAGGCAAGTTGTGGTCTTTGATGGAAAGATATCATTTCCTCCTAAATTAATTTATAAATTGAATGAAATCCCAACTGACAAGCAATTTTTAACTTAACAAAATACTATTAAAGTGTGTTTGCAAAGTTAATTATGAAGATCAGTCAGAAAAATTCTTGCAAATGAAAACAATGAGAAGACCTAGCTGACTCTGATACTAGAACTATTTTAAAGCTATAATAATTAAAATAGTTTGGTATTAGGGAAAAATGAAACAATGAATAAAAATGAAGCGTCCATAAATGAAACCAAATTCACATAAGGAACTTAATATATGAAATGGTGACACAATAAAACAGCCAGGAAATAAATAGTGTTGGATCAACTGATTGATCAGAGAAAAAATATAAAACCGGATCCTCAATTCACTTATTATATTTACATCAATTCCAAATGGATCAAAGATTTAAATGTCAAAAAGGAACTATAAATGTGCTAGGATAAATGGCTGAGTTTATGTTCCTAGAATAAGACAGGCCTGTCTAAGAAGGATTCAAAACCCAGAAGATATTTTTTATATTTTTATATTTGACTATATAAAAATTGCAACTTTTTTGGAGGGAGCAGATAAAATAGGCCATAAGCTAAAAGAAAAAAAATTACAAATAGGGAAAATATTTACAACTTATATGACAGAAAAAAAAAACTAATTGCTTTCATTTCCAAAAAACTCATGCAAATATAATAGAGAAAAGTTGAACAATCCAATAGGGAAAAAAATAGGCAAAGCATATCAGTAGTTAATAATAACCAGAAAGTGAAAATAAGTAGTCAGTAAATATGAAAATATGCTCAATATTAGTCATAAGGGAAGAAATGGAAATTAAACAGTAGCAAGAGATTGTTTTTTAACCCAGACTGTGAGAAACTACAGTGATGAGGCCCCATTCTGAGAAGGGCCATGACAGCAAGCCCTGTTAGACTCTGGTGGGGCAGGGGGTGGTGAACTGCTTCATTTCTAGAAGGAAACTTGGCAAAATACATCTAATTTTAAAGGTACATATCATTTTACTCAGCAATTACTCTGTTAGGAATTTACCTATGTAATTATACCTACAGATATTAGTCAAGAGATATGCATTTACTGTAGCATAGCCAAAAAGAAAAAAAAAGAAATAATCTACCTTTAAGGGATAGTTAGACAGCCTGGGTCACTCCTATATGGTGGATTATTACACAGCTGTGAAAAAAAATGGCCAGGCAAGGTGGCTCACACTTGTAATCCTAGCACTCTGGAGGCCGAGGCAGGAGGATTGCTTGAGCTCAGGAGTTCAAGACCAGCCTGAGTAAGAGCAAGACCCAGTCTCTACTAAAAACAGAAAAATTAGCCAGGCATGGTGGTGCGTGCCTGTACTCCCCGCTTCTTGGGAGGCTGAGGCAAAGAGGATCTCTTGAGCCCAGGGGTTTGAGGTTGCTGTGAGCTATGATGACGCCACTGCACTCTACCCAGGGCCACAGAGCCAGAATGACGTAGTTTTGTGTATACAGAGACAGAGAAAAAAAGAGGTAGAGGACTACATGTCCAGAATCATTTCTTTCGTGTCCATTTTATAGGAATAGATAGATAGACAGACAGACATGCATGTTGGTAAGGGCATAAAAAAATTCTCCGAAAGCAATAAAAAATATTTCATCCATGGCTACCACTGAGCAGAAGCGCAGAGCTGAGGGACGAAGCCTTTTATGTTCATTTTAAACTTTGCTCTACTGTTGGAAGTTATTAAATATATAGCTAAATCACTTTCATTTATTTAAAAATGAACATGAATTACCTAGGTAGTGGGATGATGACTTTTTTCCTTCTTTTTGAAGTGCCTATAGTTAAAAAAAAAAAAAAAGTGGGGCAAAGCAAGGAACAATAAAGAAAAAGACACCAGGTAAGGTTTTGACCACAAAAAAAAAAGTTCAAAGGGTGCCTCGTCCCACACTGCTAAGGGTCCAAGGAGGAGGTATTTTGAGAATAGGAGACTTTCCAACATCTCACAGATTTCCTCTCCTGCCTCCCATGATAAAGGTCGTCCCATACGTAACCATCAAGGAGCTTGGATTCAGCATCAAGAGAGTTAAAATAAATGAAAGGAAATCAGGCTTAAAAAAGAATGTCGTTTATGGTTTGTGCAAGCATTTCCTCTCTACAGATAAACTTGAGCAAGATGACAAAAACAGATACAGGCTGGCCTCATGCGTTTTCTTCTCCCCTCAGCTGGGCAGACGAAGATGGCTTCCCTTCCACCTTCTCATGGGCCTAACCATGCAGCAGCTTTTAGCTGGATTCCAAGACCCCAGGAACATGTCCTGGGATCCTGGTGGGGTCTTCTCCCCTCCATCGCCCATTCCTTAGGCCTTTCCTTTCCCAAGCCCTTCCTGCAAAGGCAGTTCTGTCCAATCAATCCCTGCTGGTCACTCTCTGAGACCAGCTCTGTGCTTAGCACCATAAGGGGTGCTGGAGATATTTAATAATAAAACTCAGTCTCTGCGCTTTGAGAACTGCTATATGCTTCTGAGGACCCTCAGAAAACAGTTAGGCAGCCATAGGAAAGTAGGGACCAAAGAAAGCATTTCAGCCGTGCACTGAGCTGACTGACCCAACCTACAGCTCTCCTCCCCTGTATCCACACAGCCGTCCCTGTGACACCTCTTTGCTTCGGCAAAGAGACATAAGCAGAAATCTCTGATGAGGTTCCCAGAAATGTTGTGTAAAAAGGACAGACCCAGTTGGCATGTTCCTTTGGCCTTTTCCTGCTTCCCCTTTTTTCTTCTTTTGGGGATGTGGCCGAGAGGCTGTAGGTAGAGTAGCCATGTTACAACCAGGGGCGACGTGCATGAGAGTGAAGCCAACACGTTAAGGAGGGCAGCGTGGAGGACAGAAGGAACCTGAGTCTCCCCTCACATCCCTGGGCCACTGCACCAGCCTAGATTTGTCATTAGGTAGAAAAATCAGCCACCCATTTGTTTAAGGTGCTGCTAATTGGATGTTCTGTGATTTGTAGCCAAATCCATTATTAACTGATTCTCTTGGTCTTAAGAGGAAGTAGCTCCAATGTAGTGGAAAGTGCATTGGCCTTGGAATTGAAGGATTTGGCTTCAAATTCTAGTACTGTGGCTTATGTAAAAGGGTAAATTATGACTTAACTTTTCTGGGTCCGTGCATCCATAAGTAAAAAATGGGGCTAATAAAGCTACTCAAACAGATGTTTGAGTCCTCCGTAGAAAGGAAGTGAAAGTAACTATACATAATAGGTCTCGGCTCAATAAATATCTGATAAATCTTTCGTTAAGAACTTGGAAGGACATTGAGGAAGTGAGGGCTAACTGGAATACAAATAGAGCAAGAGGAAGTAGAACGGAATCCAGAAGAAGTAGATATGGGAAAACATCAAGAAATTCTAGCAAAAGGGGACAGTGAGCAAATCATCTTGCCTCTTGAAATAGACCTGAAATCTAGTCTCCCATAGAAACCTTGGAGTCAATGGAATTGTGGCCCCGGAGAATCCTGGAAGGAGGTATGCCTTAGCCCAGGACAGCAGACCCTTTGGAGAATTCCCATCACTAAAAAAGAAAGACACACCCTCATTAACATTTCCCTCCTCTCTTTCATTGTTTTTTTCCTGCTTTTCCTCCCTCCCTCCATCCCTTCCTTCCATCCTTCTTTCCTTCCTTCCTAAATCAAAACTATTTCAAAACCACGCAGGGCGGACACAATTAGTTCTGACTCAAATGGATAGGAGATGAGGCCTGGCTTTTCAACTTTCTAATCCATTGAACCCATAAAGAAAATTTCTACATTCTCCTATTCCCTCGCAAAGGGAAAATGCCTCATGGTGTAGCCAATGGGTGTCATATAAAGAGTCAGGAGCTTTAAGTCCTGCCCTGTGTGTGTTCTCTGATTGTCTCCTAACCTCTCTGAGCTTCAATTTCGTCATCTGTAAAATGGGAGTGTGTGGAAGCGGGTGGGCTGTAGGGAAGGAGCACATAGATGATCTCTGAAGCTCATTGTCTTCTATTTATTAGTTTCTTGCAGTCTCTGGGGCACAGACGGGAATGTTCAATTGCTCATTAATCCCATACATGTCTATGGAGCATCTACCCTGTACCAGGCACTGGTTTAACCACTGGAAATATCGTCATGAATAAAATAGATGACATCCTATTTCCCAATGAGGGAGACAGACAATAAATGGGTAAACAAATAAAGAAATTGGATAATTTCAGAAAATAAGAGGAACAGTGAAGAATATAACTAGGCAATGGAAGAGAGCATGACTGGAGGTGAGGGGCGTTCCTTGAAAAGAAATGGGTCCGGGAAGCGGAAATAAGGAACCAGTCACTCCCCTCCCCTGCAGGACTTTCGGCCTCATCTTCGACTGGGAACTCAGACTCACCCTCACTACAAGCCTGTTTCCTTGAGTCTCTTGTCTCCCAACCAATTACCCAAGTCCATGATGGCATCCTAATAGGCCCACACTACAGGTCTTCGTGGCCCATTGGAATAATCAAGGCAGGTGCAAGCAAACCCAGCAGTGGCCAATGCAGAGCATGAGGAGGCTGGGGGCTGCTCAAGCCAAGCTGAGAATGCAGGCAGAAAATAATGCACTTCTAGTTTATCTATTTTTTAATCTCATCTTTTTGGAATTATTTGGTGGAGGGGTATTCTTTGTATCAAATATGGTATATTGCTGGGGTATCAGTAATAGTGAATACTTAACAGTGCTTGCTAGTACTTAGACATTGTTCGAAGTGCTCATATATATGAACTCACTTAATTTTCATGACGACTCCACGAGGTAGAGACTGTTATCATTCCCATTTTACAGATGAAGGCACAGACGTACAGCCAGGTAAGTGATGTGTCCAGTTTGTGAGTGGCAGAGCCGGGACTTGGAGCTGGGCAGTCTGATACCATAGTCACTTTTGTTGAAAATCTCAAAATATTAAGCAGGGTACAAATATTTTTGTCATGTGGACACATGCTGAAGTCAGGGCTTTCAGTGTATTCACCACCAGGACAGTGTTCACTGTACCTACCCAACAGGTAAGTTTTTATCCCTCACCCTCCTCCCAACCTCCCCACTTCTTAGTTTCCAATGTCCTTTACATCTTTTTGTACCTGTGTGTACCCACTGTTTAGCTCCCACTTATTAGTGAGAACATGTTGTGTTTATTTCCCCTAGTCACTTTTTTTCACCATTATGCTGTGCACCTTTTGAGTATAACATTTGTTTGTCTTTAAGCATAATCGTGGTTTTGTTGGAAATCTTTCAAAAACGTAACAGTGGCTGTGAAGTCAGACAGAACGAGATTTAAATCCTTGTTAAAGAAAAATATTATGCATGAAACTCATTAAATACAGTAAAGCCAACTTCATTCAAGGCAGACTACTCCAGTGGGGTTTTGCAGTAGGGGAGGGAGATTGGGCTCAACTCCAAATGCAACGAGGACCATTGGGGATTTATAGCCAAGGAACAGGATGGGGGTCAGTGGATGGAAAATTACTAGAAGGAAACATCTTAGAGTTTACACCTTAAACATCTAAGAGTAAACAAGGGGTAGGGGATTCTGACTAAACCAGCTTGACAGGGCTCTCGCTGAAGGAAGGCCAGAGTGGTAAGATATGGAGAGGTGGGGATGAGTAATTTGCTCAGATATCAAGGGTGAGAGATATTTGCTAAACTAACCCCACAGGATTCTTACTAAAACTGGGCTAAATGAGCCAAGGACAGAACCCTAAGGGTGAGGCCTAGTGGGAAAGAGGATTCAGAGGAGCCTGACTAAAGTTTGGTTAAGGAGAGAGTCTCTGTCATCTCCAATACTGTTACTTCCTGGCTGGATAAGTTTGGGCAAGTTATCTTACCTCTTGGTGCATCAGGTGTCTCATCTTGAAAGTAGATGTAATTCTGTCTCTCTTACACATTGCATGGGTTAAATGAGACTACATACAGGTTGAACATCCCTAGTCTGAAAATCCAAAAGGCAAAATGCTCTGTAATCTGAAACTTTTTGAGCACTGACATTACACCCAAAAGAAATGCTCATTGGAGCATTTCTGATTTCAAATTTTTTGGATTTGGGATGTAGAACCAATATGTATATATAATGCAAATACTCCAGAATCCAAAAAAAAAAAAATCTAAAACTAAAACACTTCTTGTCTCAAGTATTTCGGGTGCAGGATACTCAACCTGTACTTAGCACACATCCTCATCTAGTAAGTGTTATTAATATCATCGTTATTGTTAAAGCTCTTTCTGGATAATCAAGTCATTCCTGATGAATCTGATCTCATAGGATTCTCTCTCTCTTTTTTTTTTTATTTCAGCATATTATGGGCGTACAGATGTTTAGGTTACGTATGTTGTCCTTACCCCCTCTCCCCCCTCGCCATAGGATTCTTAAATGCCATTCATGAGAGCGTAACTTGGATATAAAACATGGAATATCTGTGGACTTAGCAATTTCATTTCTGGAAATGTATCCTAAGGAAATAATGGTACAGACATAGTACAGACATATAGTACAGACATAGTACCTTTGTATATGTCTTTTGTAGACAAAGACATATGTCTGAGGATGTCCAGTGCATAATTATTTAATATAATAAAACTTAGAAAATAACCTAAATGTCCAACAGTAGGAAATTGGTTAAGTATATAATGATACTCATAGAGTAGAATATTTTGCAGTTATAAAATGTGTTCAATGATAAGCAAATACAACAAAAATACATTAAATGCAAAAAGCAGGTTACAAAATAGTACAAATAATATGGTCTAATTTTTGTAAAAACAGAATAAACAAAAACCAAAGTCAACAGAAAATGTCTGTGTTTCTGTTTGGATAACTATGTAGGCCCCTGTGCGTAAAGAGAAAGGCCTGGGAAATAATTACCTAAATGTTACCAGTATAGATGGTCCCTAACTTACAATGATTCGATCTGTGATTTTTTTTGACTTTCGGATGGTGAGAAAGCAATACACATTCAGTGGAAACCATACTTCAAGTACTCACACAACCATTCTGTTTTTCAGTTAGTATTTACTGTATTCAATAAATTACATGGCTATTCAATACTTTATTATAAAATAGGCTCTATGTTCAACAATTCTGCCCAACTGTGGGCTAAAATAAGTGTTTTGAGCATGTTAAAATAGGTGAGGCTAAGCTGTGATGCTTAGTAGTCAGTTTTGTGTTGCTATAACAGAATATCTGAGGCTGGGTAATTTATAAAGAAAAAAGGCTTATTTGGTTCCCTATCCTGGTGGCTGGAAGGTTCAAGATTGGGGAGCTGCATCTGGTGAGGCCTTAGGCTGCTTTAATTCATGGCAGAAAGCAGCAGTGGGGCAGGAATGTGCAAAGAATTCACAAGGTGAGAGAGGAAATTAGAGAGAAAACAAGGAAGCCAGGATCTTTTCAACAACCCACTGTAGTGGAACTAATCCATTCCCTACAGGGAGAATTTACTCACCTCAGAGGGAGGGTATTAATGTATTCATAAAGCATCTGCCCCCTTGACCCAAACACCTCTCACTAGGCCCTACCTCCCAATATTGCCACATTGGGGATCAAATTTCAGCAGGAGTTTTGGTGGGGACAAACCACATCCAAACCACAGCAGTGTATTAAATGCATTTCGACTTACAGTATTTTCAAGTTATAATGGGTTTATTGACACATAACCCATCATAAGTCAAGGAGCATGTGTGTAGCTCTACTTGCCCCGGGTATAATGGTTATTTGTGCTCCTGACTAAATATTCCCGGCTCCCACCTTTGAGGCGTACAGTAGAAGTGATACTTCCTATCTCCATTGGGTAGGACCCCATGAGAGTGTTGGTAACATATGTCACTTCTGGGTCAAGTATTGTTCATGTGAGACTTTCCATAGCTCTCTTTTTTCTCTGCCACAGCAACCAGCAATGTTCCAAACGGTAGGTGGCAGCTCTGTCTGCCTGTGTCCCAGAGGGAGAAAGATGACGACATTGACTGGAAGCCCCAGTCAACCTGCTGTCATGATGATCATGTGGCTTGAAGAAAAAAAAATTTCAGTGGTTTTAAGCCACTGATATTGTTACCTCAGCAAAACCTAATCTATACTTCTGATGTTAGAAATTATAGTTGATTTTTATTTTCTTCTTTTACTCTAGTTATTGTAATTTCTGATTTCCTTCCTCTGGCTAAGGCCAAACTATGGGCAGGATTTAGGTATCCTAAAGTTCCTAAAGTCTTGTTATGGGTATCTAAACTGGAAGGGCTAGTTTGACTCTTCGCCCAGGCTGGCCGTGGGCCTGTTCCCTGCCACAGTGGGTGGTTTTCTAGGGAGGAAGGAGGAGAAAACCTGTGTGAAGACCTGGAAGGCAGAGCAGATTACACGTGGCAGCTCTGGCTCACCAGAGGCCCGGCCTGGGCTGGAGGCCTAAGGACACCAGGTGTCAGGAGCAGACAGTAAATATACAAAAAGTGGGGTGTTTACAAGAAACCCTTAGTGTTACTGCCAGCCATCTCTGAAGTTTAGAGCCTCCCATCACAGAGTATAAAGGCCCTCCCACCTCCTCTCTCTACTTTCTGCCAGATGGATCCACACCCTCCTACTAGAAACTTCCTTCTAAACAGTAAATTGATGGTATCACTCCTCTCCTCAAAAACCTCCTCCTTGAAAAAAGATGATGTCAAAGATCCTCTTATTGATTGATTTTTAGGCAACCTTATACTGAGGCTACAAATAGCTGAGATTTTTAAAAATTTTTATTTTTAGTCGACACATAATAATTATACATATTTATGAAATACAGATGGATATTTCAATAACCATGCATACAATGTGAATGATCAAATCAGTGTAATCAGCATATTCATCACCTCAAACAGTAGATTATTCATCATCTCAGACATTTATTATTTCTTTGTGTTGGGAATTTATTATTTCTTTGTAGCTATTTGAAAATGTATAATAAGTTATTGATAGCTATAGTCACCGTATACTGCTATTGAATACTAGAATTTATTCCTCCCATCTAGCTATAGTTTTGTATCCATTAACCGACCTCTCCCTATCCTTCCCTCCCAATTCCCTTTCCAGCCTCTAATAACCACTATTGTAATTTCTACTTCTATGAACTCAACTTTTTTTGCTCCCACATGTGAATAAGAACATGTGGTCTTTATCTTTCTGTGCTTCACTTATTTCACTTAACATAATGTCTTCCATGTGCACCCATGTTGCCATAAATAACAGGATTTCATTCTTTTTATGGCTGAGTAGTATTCCATTGTGTATATACACTGCATTTTCTTGATCCATTCATCTGCTGTTGGTGGACACTTAGGTTGATTCTACGCCTTGGCTATTGTGGATAGTACATCAGTAAACATGATGGTACAGATCTCTCTTCAATATACTAATTTCCTTGCCTTTAGATAAATACCCAGTAGTGGGATTGCTGGATAATACGGTAGTCCTATTTTTAGTTATTTGAAGGACCTCCACACTGGTTTTCATAATGACTATACTAATTTACATTCTCACCAACAATGTATAAGTGTTCCCTTTTCTCTGCATGCTCACTAGCATTTATTATTTTTTGTCTCTTTGATAATAGCTATTCTAACTGGGGTTAGATGCTATCTCACAGTGGTTTTAATTTGCATTTTTCTGATGATTAGTGAGGTTAGGTATTTTTTTCATATACTTGGCCATTTGTATGTCTTCTTTTGAGAAAAGTCTATTCAGATTCTTTGCCCATTTTTTAATCAGATTATTTGTAGGTTTTTGTCTTGTTTTTGTAGGATTTTTTATTTTATTGTTGTTGTTGTTTATTTATTTATTTATTTATTTTTGATATTGAGTTGTTTGAGTTCCTTATATATTCTGGATATTGGTCCCTTGTTGGATGAATAGTTTGCAAATATTTTCTCCAATTCTGCATGTTCTCCCTTCACTCCATTGATTGTTTTCTTTGCTGTGCAGAAGACTTTTAGTTTGCTATAGTCTCATTTGTCTATTTTTGCTTTTATTGCATGTGTTTTTGAAGCCAATGTTGGCCCAAACCAATGTCCTGAAGCATTTCTCCTGTGTTTTCTTATAGTAATTTTATATTATAGTTTCAGGTCTTACATTTAAGTCTTTAATCTATTTTCAGTAAATTTTTATATGCGGTGAGAGATAGGGATATAGTTTTATTCCTCTGCATAAGGATATCCAATATTCCCAGAACTTTTATTAAAAGGCTATTCTTTCCCCAATGTATATTCTTGATGCCTTTGTTAAAATCAGTTAGCTGTAAATATGTGAATTTGTTTCTGGGTTCTCTATACTGTTCCATTGATCTATGTACCTGTTTTTGTACCAATGCCATGCTGTTTGGGTTACTATAACTTTGTAGTATATTTTGCTTTTTGGTTAATTTTTTTTAGTATTTCATTCTTATGGGTACCTAATAGTTGTATACATTTATAGGGTATATGTGGTGTTTTGATACAGACATACAATGTGTAATTAATTCAGGGTAATTGAGATAACCATTACCTCAAGCAATTATCATTTCTTTGTATTAGGAACATTTCATTTCCACCGTTTTAGTTATTTTATTGTATACCATAACTTATAATTGACCAGAGTCACTATGTTGTGCTATCAAATATTGTTCATTCTATCTCAATATCTAACTATGTTTGTATACCAATTAACCATCCCCATGTTATACCCTTCTCCCTGACACTACCTAGCTTAGGGTAGCCATCATTCCCCTCTCTGTCTCCATGAGGTCAATTGTTTTAATATTTAGCTCCCACACATGAATGAGAACATGTGAAATATGTCTTTCGGTGTCTAGTTTATTTCACTTAACATAATGTTCCAAGTTCCACCCTTATTGTGGCAAATGGTAGGATTTCATTCTTTTTGTGGCTATGTAATATCCCATTCTGTATATATGTCAAAATTTCTTTATCCATTCACCTGTTGATGGACACTTACGTTGATCCCAAATCTTGGCTATTGTAAATAGTGCTGCAATAAATATGGAAATGTAGATATCTTTTCAATATACTGGTTTCCTTTCTTTTGAACACATATCCAACAGTGGGATTGCTAGGTCAAATGGTAGCTTTATTTTTAGTTTTTTGAGGAACCTCAATTCTGTTTTCCATAGTGTCTGCACTAATTTACATTCCTGCCAACAGTGTATGAGGGTTCCCCTTTCTCCACATCCTCACCAGCATTCATTATTGCCTGTCTTTTTGATAAAAGCCATTTTAGCTGGGGTGAAATGATATCTCATTATAGGTTTCATTTGCATTTATCTGATGACTAATGTTGTTAAGCATTTTTCCATATACCTGTTGACCATTTTTGTTTCCTTTTGAGAAATGTCTACTCAGACATTTGTCCATTTTTTAATTGGATTATTTGTTTTTTTCTATTGAGTTGTTTGGGTTCCTTATATATTCTTGTTATTAATCCCTTGTAAGGTGGGTAGCTTGCAAATATTTTCTCCCATTCTGTGAGTTGTATTTTCACTTCATTGATGTTTCCTTTGCTGTGCAGAAGTTTTTAGCCTTATTGTGATCTGTTTGTCCAATATTGCTTTAGTTGCCTGTGCTTTTGAGCTATTACTCAAGAAGTCTTTGTCCAGATCAATGTCCTGGAGCATTTCCCCAATGTTTTCTTTAGTAGATTCATAGTTTCACGACTTAGATTTAAGTCTTTAACCCATTTTTATTTGATCATTGTATATAGCGAAAGAATCCAGTTTCATTCATTCTTCTGCATATGAATATTCGATTTTCCCAGCACCATTTATTGAAGAGACTGTCTTTTCCTCAATGTGTGTTCTTGGCACCTTTGTCAAAAATGAGCTGAACACAGATGTGTATATTTATTTCTGGGTTCTCTATTCTGTCCCATTGATCTATATGTCTGTTTTTATGCTAGTACCATGCAGGGGTGGGGAACCTGCGGCCTTGGGGCCACATGTGGCCTTCTAGATCTTTGAGTATGGCCTTTTGACAGAATCCAAATTTTACAGAAAAAATCTTTTTAAAAACACTATAATAGTGTTAATAGTGTTTTGGTTACTACGGCTATGTTTAGTATAATTTGAAGTCAGACAATGTGATCCTTCCAGTTTTGTCCTTTTTGCTCAGGATGTCTTTGGCTATTCTGGGTCTTTTGTGGTTTCATATAAATTTTAGGATTATTGTTTCTATCTTTTGAAGAATGTCATTGGTATTTTGATGAGATTGCATCAAACCTGTAGATTGCTTTGGAAAGTTTGGACATGGCTAAACAATACTGATTCTTCTAATCCATGAGCATGGAATATCTTTCCATTCTTTTGTGTCCTCTCAATTTCTTTTATCAGTGTTGTATAGTTTCCATCATAGAGAGCTTTCACTTCTTTGGTTAAGTTTATTCCTAGGTATCTTATTTTATTTGTAGCTATTGTAAATGGGATTATTTTCTTGATTTCTTTTTCAGATTTTTTGCTGTTGACATACAGAAATACTACAGATTTTCACATGTTGCCTTTGTACCCTGCAATTTCACTGAATTTATTTATCTGTTCTAATAGATTTTTGTGAAATCTTTAGGTTTCTCTAAGTATGAGATCATATCATCTGCAAACAAGGATAATTTAACTTCTTGTTTTTCAATTTGGATACCATTTCTTTTTTTCTCTTACCCGATTGCTCTAGCTAGAAGTTCTAGGACCATGTTGAATAACAGTGGTAAAAATAAGCATCCTTGTCTTGTTCCATGTCTTAGTGGATAGGCTTTTAGTTATTCCCCATTCAGTATGATACTAGTTATGGGTCTGCCATATATGGACTTTATCATGATCAAATATGTTTCTTCTATGCCCAGTTTTTTGAGAGTTTTTATCATGAAGGGATGTTGAATTGTACAAAATGCATTTTCAGCATCAATTAAAATGAACATATGGTTTCTATCCTTTGTTCTGTTGATATAATGTATCACACTGTCTAATTTGTGTATGTTGAGCCATCTTTGCATCCTTGGGACGAATCCCACTTGATCACGATGAATAGTCTTTTTAATGTGTTGTTGAATTTGATTTGTTAGTATTTTGTTGAGGATTTCTGCATCTGTGTTCATCAGAGATATTGACCTATAGTTTTCTTTTTATTGTGTCATTTTCTGGTTTTGGTATCACAGTGATAGTGGCCTTATAAATTGAGTTTGGGAGTATTCCCTCTTCCCTGATTTTTGAAATAGTTTGAGTAGGATTGGTATTAGTTCTTCCTTAAATGTTTGATAGAATCCAGCAGTGAAGCTATCGGGTTGTAGGCTTTTCTTTCATGGGAGACTTTTATTATTATTTCTATCCCATTACTTGTTATTGTTCTATTCAGGTATTTGATTTCTTTCTTATTCAATCTTTGTATGTTGTATGTGTCTGGGAATTTATCTGTTTCTTCTAGGTTTTCCAATTTATTGGCATGTAGTTGCTCATAATAATCTCTATGATCCTTTGAATTTCTGCAGTATCAGTTATAATGTCTCCTTTTTCTCTCTGATTTTATTTATTTGAGTCTTCTCTTGTTTTTTCTTAGTTAGTCTGGATAAAGGTTTGTCAATTTGGTTTGTCTTTCCAAAAGAGAAATTCTTTATTCCATTGATCTTTTGGATTTTTTTGTTTCAATTTCATTTATTTCTGCTTTGATCTTTATTATTTCTTTTCTTCTACTAATTTTGGGTTTGGTTTGCTCTTTTTGCTCTAGTTCTATAAGATGCATCATTACACTGTATATTTGAAGTTTTTCTACTTTTTAGATGTAGGCATTTTTTGCTATAAACTTTCCTGTTAGTACTGCTTTTACTGTATTTCATAGGTTTTGGTATGTTGTATTTTCATTTTCATTTGTTTCAAGAAATTTTTAAATTTCTTTCTTAATATTTTCATTGATTCACTGGTCATTCAGGAACATATTGTTTAATTTCCATGTGTTTGTATAGTTTCTGATATTCCTCTTGTTACTGATTTCTATTTTTATTCCATTGTGGTCAGAAAAAATGCTTCATATCAATTCAATCTTTTTAATTTTTAAAGACTTATTTTGTGGCCTCATCTATGGTCTATCCTTCAGAATGATCCATGAGCTGAGGAAAAGAATATGTATTCTGCAGCTGTTGGGTGAATCATTCTATAAATATCTATTAGGTCCATTTGGTCTACAATGCAGATTAAGTCCAATGTTTCTTTGTTAATTGTCTGGATGATCTGTCTAATGCTGAAAGCAGAGTGTTGAGGTCTCCAACTATTATTGTATTGTGGTCTATCTGTCTATTTATCTCTAATAATATTTACTTTATATATCTGTGTGCTCCAATGTTAGGTACAGATATATTTTTAATTGTTATGTCCTCTTGCTGAATTGACCCCCCTTATCATTGTATAATGACCTTCTTTTTCTCTTTTTAGAGTTTTATTCTTGAAATCTATTTTATCTGATAGAAGTACAGCTGCTCCTACTCTTTTGTAGTTTCTATTTGCATGAAATATCTTTTTCCATCCCATTAGTTTCAGTCTATATATGTATTTATATGTGAGGTGGGTTTCTTGTAGACAACAAATAATTGGGTCTTGTTTTTTATATCCTTTCAGCCACTCTATGTCTTTTGATTAGAGAATTTAGTCCATTTATGTTCAATGTTATTGATGGGTAAGGACATGATAGTTCCATGTTATTATTTGATTTTTCCTTGTTTTGTGGTCTTCTCTTCCTTCCTTCCTTCCTTTCTGTGATCCTTTGTGTAAAAGTGATTTTTTTTCTGGGACTGTGTTTTAATTTCTTACTTTTCATTTTTTGTGTATCTGTTTTAGTCTTTGTGATTTGAGGTTACCGTGAAGCTTGAAAAAAAATCTTATAACCAATTATTTTAAATAGATGACAACTTAACTCTGCTTACAAAAGAAAAACAAACATACAAAGAGAAAGCTAAAAGACACTCTACACTTTAACCTCATTCCCCTGTTGTTTAATTTTTTATTGTTTCCATTTATATATTTTTATACTATTTATCTCTTAAAAAGTTGTAGTTAATATTTTTCACAAGTCTATCTTTTAGTCTTCCTACTCAAAATATAAGTGGTTAATACACTGCAATTATAGTGATAGAATATTCTTTCTTTGTGTACTTATTGTTACCAGTGAGTACTATATCTTCAGATGATTTATTATTCTTTTTCTTTCAGATTGAAGAACTCCTTTTAGCATTTCTTGTAGGACAGATCTGTCATTGACTAAATCCCTCTGATTTTGTTTTTCTGAAAAAGTTTTTATTTCTCCTTCATGTTTGAAGGACATTTTTGGAGGATATAATATTCTAGGATTAAGGAGTTTTTCCTTCAGTGCTTTGAATATGTCATGCCACTTTCTCCTGGTCTATAAGGTTTCCACTGAGAAGTCTTCTGCCAGACATATTAGAACTCTCTATACACACACACACACACACACACACACACACACACTTATATGTATATGCATATACACACACATTTATATATATATATTTTTCTTCTATTAGGACCCTTTCTTTTTTCATGACCTTTGAAAGCTTGATTATTAAATACCTTGAGGTAATCCTGTTTGGTTTAAATCTTCCTTGTGTTCTACGACCTTCTTGTACATGAAAATTGATATCTTTCTCCAGGTTTGGAAACTCTCTGTTATTACTTCTTTGAATAAACTTTCTACCCCACTCTCTGTCTCTCTCTCTCTCTTCTCTTTAAAGCCAATAACTCTTAGATTTGCCCTTTTGAGGCTATTTTCTAGATCTTATAGGTATGCTTTATTCTTTTTTATTTTTTTTTCTTTTCTGACTGTGTGTTTCCATATGGCCTTTCTTCAAGCTCATTAATTCTTTTTTCTGCTTGATGGATTCTGCTTTTGAGAGACTCTGATGCACTTTTCAGTTTGTTAGTTGAATTTTTCAGCTCCAGAATTTTTGCATGATTTTTTAAATTATTTCAATTTCTTTGTTAGATTTATCGGATAGGTTTCTGAATACCTTATCTGCGATGTCTGGAAGTTCACTGGGCTTCTTCAGAAGAGCTGTTTTGAATTCTCTTTCTGAAAAGTCACATATCTGCATCACTCTGGGATTGATCGTTGTTGCTCTATTTAGTTCATTTGGTGAGGTTATGTTTTCCTGGATATTCTTGATGCTTGTGGATTTTCATCAATGTCTTGATATTGAAGAGTTAGGTATTTATTCTCATCTTTGCAATCTGGGCTTGTTTGTACCCATCCTTCTTGAGAAGGCTTTCTGTGTATTCCAATGGAATTGAGTGTTGTGATCTAAGTCTTTGGTCACTGTAGCCATGTCAGCACTAGGGGGCACCCCAAGTCCAGTAATGTTATGACTCTTGTAGACTCCTGGTGGTATCACCTTGGTGGACTTGGTTAAGATATGAGAAATTGGCCGGGCGCTGTGGCTCACGCCTGTAATCCTAGCTCTCTGGGAGGCCGAGATGGGTGGATTGTTTGAGCTCAGGAGTTCGAGACCAGCCTGAGCAAGAGCGAGACCCCATCTCTAACCTAAAAAATAAAAAGAAATTAATTGGACAACTAAAAATATATAGAAAAAAATTAGCCGGGCATGGTGGCACATGCCTGTAGTCCCAGTTACTCAGGAGGCTGAGGCAGGAGGATCGCTTGAGCCCAGGAGTCTGAGGTTGCTGTGAGCTAAGCTGATGCCACGGCACTCACCTTGGGCAACAGAGTGAGACTCTGTCTCAAAAAAAAAAAAAAAAAAGATATAAGAGATTCCCTGAATTACCAGTCAAAATCTCTCACTCTCTTTCCTCTCATTCTTCCAAACAGAAAGAGTCTCAATCCCTATGCTGGGATTTCTGGAGTTGGGGAAGGAGTGATGTGAGCCCTCCCTTGTGGCCACTACAGCTGGGATTGCACTGGGTCACACCTGAAACCAGCACAGTATCACCCAAGGCCTGTGGCAACTACTGTCTGGATACCTCTGATGTTTATTCAATGCCCAAGGGCTCCTTAGTCAGCAGGTGGTGAATCCTGCCAGGACTGAGTACTTCCCTTCAGTGCAGTGGGTTCCTTCTGCTCCAGAGTGAGACTTGAAATTCCTTCCAGGAGCTAAGGCCTCGATCAGGGGCTTCAGAAATCTGCTTGGTACTTTATTTTACTGCAACTGAGCTGGTACCCTAGTTGCAAGACAAAGTCTGCTGTACTATTCCCTTTCCTTTCCCCAAGTGGAAGAAGACTCTTCCCAAGCTGTCCAAAGTTGGGGAAGGGGTGACAGAGGTACTCACTTGCCCACCTGTGTTGGTCTTACTGGGTCACATGCACCACATGTTCACTGGCTCTGAGCCAAGTGTAATGCAGGAATTGCTCAAGGACTGCAGTCTTTGTGACCTGATTGCCTTAAAAATTTATTCCAGAACTCAGGCTGTTTTCATCAGCCTGTGATGGAGGTAGCTGGAACTCAGGTTCCTTCCACTGGGGCACAAGATTCCCCTCTAGCTGGGGCTGGTCTAAATGCCCCCTCTTGGGCATTGGCACAATTTTTCCCTCTTTTGTGTTTCCCTGTGACAGGATGGCTCTGAGTTCCAATGCAAAGTCCCACAATCACTTCACTGTCCCTCCCTCAAGTAAGCAGATTCTCTCCCTCTACTTGCTGCTCATATAGTGCTGCTGGGGATGGTGGATGGGTGGTATAGGCAATGCAAGTCTGTCTTTCATATTCTCTTCAGTACCCCTTTCCTTGACATTAAAACCAGGTACCATGAATGATTACCTGATTTTTGGTTCTTATAAAGGTCTTTCTTGAGTGGATAGTTATTCAATTTGGTGTTTCTGCAGGTGATGTTTGCTAGAGGGTTCTACTCAGCCACCTTGCTCCATCTCTTCCCTGTAGTATATTTTGAAGTCAGGTAGTGCAATGTCTCCAGATTTTTTCTTTTTGCTCAGTATTGCTTTGGCTATTTGTGGATTTTCTGGTTCCGTATGAATTTTAGGATTGCTTTTTCTATTTCTTTGAAGAATGTCATTTATATTTTCATAGGGATTGCATTGAATGTGTAGATTGCTTTGAGTTGTATGGTCACATTAGCAATATTAATTCTTCCAATCCATGAACATGGGATGTCTTTCCATTTTTTTGTGTACTCTTCAATTTCTTTCATCAGTGTTTTGTAATTTTAATTGTAGAGATGTTTCACCTTCTTGGTTAAATGTATTCCTATGTATTTTATGTTATTTTTTGTAGCTACCATAGATGGGCTTGCTATCTTGATTTCTTCTTCAGCTAGGTCATTATAGATATATAGAAATGCCACTGATTTTTTTTCTTTTTTTTGTGACAGAGTCTCACTGTGTTGCCCAGACTAGAGTGTCGTGGCATCATCCTAGCTCACAGCAACCTCAAACTCCCGGGCTCAAGTGATCCTCCTGCCTCAGCCTCCCGAGTAGCTGGGACTACAGGCATGTGCCACAATGCTTGGCTAATTTTTTCTATATATTTTTAGTTGTCCGATTAATTTCTTTTGTATTTTTAGTAGAGACGGGGTCTCACTCTTGCTCAGGCTGGTCTCGAACTCCTAAGCTCAAACAATCCTCCGCCTCGGCCTCCCAGAGTGCTAGGATTGCAGGCATGAGCCACTGTGCCCAGTCCCGCCACTGATTTTTTTGTGATGATTTTGTATCCCGCAACTTTACCACATTTGTTTATCAGTTTTAAGAGTTTTTTGGTGGAGTATTTAGGTTTTTCTCTAAAGATTTTATTGTCTGTAAAGAGGGAAATTTTGACTTCCTCTTTCTTAGTTTGGGTGCCCTTTATTTCCTTCTCTTGTCTAATTGCTCTAGGACTTCCAGTACTGTGTTGAATCAGAGTGATGGAAATGGGCATCTTTGTGCTGTTCCAGCTCTTAGAAGTAAAGCTTTCAGCTCTTCTACATTCAGGATGATGTTAGCTGTGGGTTTGTCATATATGGCTTTTATTGTGTTGACATATGTTCCTTCTTATCAAATTTGTTAAGAGTTTTTATCACAAAGGAGTGCTGAATTTTGTCAAATGCTTTTTCAACATAATTGAGACAATCATATGAGTTTTTTCCATAATTCTGTTAATGTGACATATTACATTTATTTATTTGTGTATGTTGAACCATACTAGTAACCTGGGGATAAATCCCACTTGACCATAATGTATTATCTTTTTCATGTGCTTTTGGATTCAGGTTGATAGTATTTTGTTGAGGATTTTTGTGTCTATGATGTTCATCATGGATATTGCCCTGTAGTTTTCTTTTTTTGTTGTGTTCTTGTCTGGTTTTGGTATCAGGGTAATGCTGGCCTTCTAGAATGATTTAGGAAAATTCTTTTCTCTTAAATTTTTTGGAATATTTTGAGAAGAATTGGTGTTAGTTCTTCTTTGAAAGTTTAGTAGAATTCAGCACTAAAGCCATTTGGTCCTGGGCTTTTTCTTTGATGTAGGACTTTTTATTACTAATTCAATCTTATTACTTGTTACTGATCTGTTCAGGTTTTCTAATTTCTTCTTCTTCAATCTTGGTAAGTTATATGTATCCAGGAATTTATCCATTTCCTCTAGTTTTTCCAGTTTGTTGGCATATAGTTAGTTGTTCATAGTAGTCCTTAATAATCATTTGTATTTCTGTGTTATTAGATATAATGTCTTCTTTTTTGTTTCTGATTTTATTTTTGGATCTTCTATCTTTTTTTCTTAGACTAGGTAAGGATTTGTCAACTTTGTTTATCTTTTCAAAGAACCAGCTGTCATTTCTTTGACAAAAAGAAAACAACATAAGTGTAGTTTAAGTCACTATTTCATTTAGTTCTAACCTCATTTTTATTATTTCTTTTTTTCTACTAATTTTGGGATTGGTTTGTTCTTGCTTTTCTACATTCTTGAGGTACATGGTTAGATTGTTTATTTGAAATCTTTCTACTTTCTCGATGTGGGCATTTATTGCTATAGTCTTCCCTCTTAGCACTGATTTTTCTGTATAATTTTGGGTATGTTGAGTTTTGATTTTTGTTTGTTTCAAGACACTTTTTATTTCCTCTTTAATTTCTTCCTTGACCCAATCATCATTCAGGAGCATGTTGTTTAATTTTCATGTATTTGTATAGCTTTTTTTTCAAACTCCTCTTGTTATTGATTTTTTAAGTTTTTTATTTCATTGTGGTCTGAGAAGACACTCAATAGGATTTAGATTTTTAACATTTGTTTGCAATTTGTTTTGTGGCATAATATATGGTTTATCCTGGAGAATGTACCATGTGCTGGTGAGAAGAATGCATATTCTGTAGCTGTTGGATGAAATGTTCTGTAAAGGCCTATTAGGTTCATTTGGCTTGTAAGATAGTTTAATGTTTCTTTGTTCATTTTCTGCCTAGTGGATCTGGCCAATGCTGAAAGTGGGGTATTGAAGGCCCCAGGTATTATTGTATTGGGATCTATCTCTCTCTTTAGCTCTAATAATATTTCATTTATATATCTTGGTGCCCTGGTGTTAGATGTATATATATTTACAATTGTTATATCTTCTTACTGACCACTTTATCATTATATAATGACTTTCTTTGTCTCTCTTTATGTGTTTGGTTGAAAGCTTACTTTGTCTTATACATATATAGCTACTCTTCCACTCTTTCAGTTGGTGTTTACGTGGAATGTCTCTTTCCATCCTCTACTTTCAATTTATGTGGGTCTTTATAGGTAAAGTGAGTTTATTATTCCTGTAGGCAGCATATAGTTGGGTCTTTTTAAAAAATCCATTCATCA
>CAUYSK010039263.1:0-17585 GCA_963575035.1 Avahi laniger | reverse complement strand
ATCCTCTAATCCTAGTCTCAGAATCACCCCACTGAGCTTTTCAAAAACAGGTATGTTTAAGCCTCACCAGTGAAATTTCTATTTAGAAGCAGAGGGTAAGGACCAGGAATATAGATGGGGAAAAGAATCCACTGGTGATTCTCATGGTCACCCTCAGTTAATAATTACTGACTTAGATCATTATTGAAAACAACCCAAGTGCCCATCAATCCATGAGTGAATTAATAAAATAAGGTGTATGTATACCATGGAGTACTCTTCAGCTTTAAGAAACAATGGTGATCTAGCACCTCTTGTATATTCCTGGATAAAGCTGGAGCCCATTCTGCTAAGTGAAACATCCCAAGAATGGAAAAACAAGCACCACGTGTACTCACCAGCAAATTGATACTAACTGATCAACACTTACATGTACATTTAGTAGTAGCATTCATCAGGTGTCAGGGAGAGGATAGAAGGGGATGGGTATATTCACACCTAATCGGTGCGGTGTACACTGTCTGGGGGATGGACGTGCTTGGTAAGTTCTGACTCAGGTGGGGCAAAAGCAATATATGTAACCTAAACATTTGTACCCCCATAATATGCTGAAATAAAAAAAATTATAAAAAATAGCATTATAAATTTTTTTGGAAAAAAATATGTGATTGCTATTATTTAAAAGGTAGCAGCTGCATTTCCGGGTCATCACTGCCAGCATCCACCCAGAAAGGCTTCACTTTAAGGTTCTATAAGTGTTCTTGACTCCTAGCAATCCTTCTCAATATCAGTATGTTCAAATTTAAAAAGCAGCAACAATATTTCAGAAACTCGCTTTTACAGAATTTTTACCACTTTAAAATATAAGTTCCATTTATATGAGTCAAACTCAGAGCTAATTAAACCTGGCTTCTTCTTTTCAAGTGGCGGTGAGTCCGGTCTACGAGAAGACATAGTTAGATTTTATGATTTTTGAGTCCTTAAATTCCAAACATTCCATGTGGACTTTAATAATGGTTCATAAATCCCCTTTTGAATCTTATTATATTTGCATCCTGTTTTATTGAACAAGAATAAAATACTTCTAACTCATGAAGAAATGGTTATATTCTGAGTGGTTTTAGAAGTTTTTCCATTTTATTTGACTGAGATGTTTTTGTGAACAGTCAAGTTTGAGACACAGTAACCAAGGTGTGATTCCATTACAAAGGCATTCTGTCCAGTCAGTTTAATTATGCCATGTTTTATTTCATGCTTCTCAAACAATCCTCTAATTCTGTTTGCTACGTAAATAGAAATCTCCTTTTGGAAAAATAGCATGCTGACCATCACCTTAGCAGTGATTATGTTCTATTTAAATCAATAAGTTAACATTTGTGTTTCTATATGACCAGTCTTTTCCATATATGACTAGTTTGTTTTAATTCTCCAGAGCTGATAAATCTGAGTTTCTGGGCTCATTAAACGGAAAGCGAGATCCTGAATCACTATGACCCAACAAAGTTATGCCTCTATGAGAGCCTTGCCTTGGTATCATAGGGTAACATCTCTATTTTTATGGTTGTTGTTGCTCTTGTCACAACAAGAAATTCCTAGATTTTATTATCTACTGGACTATATGGAACACATTGCTTTCTTTTCTTCATTTTCCCCAAAATAACTATTTTAAACTTCAAGAATGGCTCACTAAGCCTTGATTTCTGAAATTTAATGTTCACATTTTTCTTTAATATTGCTTTCCTATCTTTATAAACTCTGATAATTTCCCAATGATGAGGTTTTTTTCCTGTTTTTTTGTTTCCTTAAGTACTATACCATTAAAATCCTGAGTTTTTAAATCTTTTATTTCTAAAGACTAATGGGTTTTGTTTTATGCTCTTGTTAACATCTACAAATACCTATAGCGAAAGCTTGCTGCATGCTGTGAGGAGGACAAATAACAGGCACAACATTCTGTCAATCACCATGGCCCTATGCAATGGGCAAATCGCTTTTTGCATTACAATTGGGTACTTTACACAGAAATTTCTCTTTGAAACCTTCTCCTTCTGCACTTCCAGGATTAGATCTTAGAAACTCCATGGCTGATACTGATCTTAACTAAGTAGCTATGAATTTCCAATAACTGATTTGATGTTTTTATGATTTATACCAAATTTCCACGGTAGGCTAGACACAATTGATCTTAGTGACTATACTCTCTCACTGGATTGCCTGCTTTTTGGAGGACAATTTAAACTACGTTGAGAAGAAGAAGTCATGAAAAGATAAAAATCATAAGGGAGTGATTTAGAAGGCAATCATTAAAAACAACATTTATTCACACCAAGTCCTTATTCTAATGCCCAATGTTAACATTGGAAAAATATTTTAATTCAGTATTTTACAATTTTGAAATGTATTACAACACTAGAAATAAAAAGAAGAAATAAACAAACACCAGAATGAACTTTTAGATGTGGAAAGATGAGAAAGAAAAAATATGCAACGCTTATACACTAGGATTGCTTAATGTGTTGGACTCTAGCCAAATCTAATTCTGATCTGAGCGACAGCCACCAAAAGAGTTCTGGTTTGTCAACCTGAGCTTGGAAATACTATAGCATAGTACTTCCATGGCATAATGGTAAATCACAGACATTAAAATACCAGGAGTGCTTGCTAAAAAATAAAGAGAAGGCTCTGCGTGGTGGCCCATGCCTGTAGTCCCAGCAACTCTGGAGGCTGAGACAGGAGGATCACTTGAGCCCAGGAGCTCAAGGCTATACTGAGCTGTGATTGTGCCATTGCTCTTCAGCCTGGGCAACAGACTGAGACCTCGTCTCTAAAATAAATAAAGAGCATAAGTTTCAAGTCTGGACTAGATCGTCAAAATCTCAAGGAGTAGGACAAAAAACATGGTGTTATTGAGTGGCACATCCAGATAATTCTTATCTGTTAAAGTTTTGAAGGCACAGCTACAGTTTTTGGGTTTTTTTTGTTTTTGTTTTTAATGCATATGTTTGTTTTTGTTTGTTTTCCCTATAGTTCACTGAGAATGAATTCTATGTGGAACCTGAAACCTCTCAGTTAGCAACTAAGAGAACCAATCCCTTTTCACTTGACAAGAATCGACATGGTTTTCTGGAGATATTTCAATCCGTATTGGACATTCTAGATCTACTCCAAAATAAGAGGACCCATCAATAGCCAAGACGTCAGCCTTGTCCCACATACTCCTTTCCAGCTCATTGGTAAGTGTTGGGATGTCAGCGAGGAGCAAAGGAAAGGGGATGGTTCTGTTTACTTAAATGCTGCCTTAGTGAATTTATTTGATAAAGAAAACAAAGTACCACTAACGATAGACTCAGTTATTTTGCTAAGCCCAGTGCTGCAGGGCAGTAAAACATGTACTTTGGAGAACTTGTTTGTAGTTAGAACTGAGGCTGAGATGAGTAGTTGTTTTATATTGACAGAACGAAGTTATTTACTTGATGGTCACAAAGATCTGAGACGTTTGGCGAACAAAGATTACATGTAGAGCAGAAACACAAACATTAGAGAGATATTGTCACTGGCGATGTGAGAAGAACTCATAGTCTACTGAAACTTGTTGGTTTATATCTTTTCAGAAAAATTCTTTTTATGGTAGCTATCATTTCATGCACAGAAAGCAACATAAACCCTCCAAAAGGAATGTTAGAGTCTTTCCTTTTTGTTGATTTCTTCATGATGAACATATGAAAAATAGAAGCATCAACTGTAATCAAATATAAATTCATTTTCCCCTTGACCTTTCAGGAGACAAAAGATTTAGAAAATACAATATAAGGCTGAGGACGAACAGCCCCTTAAGAGGTTATGCTGAACCTCAACTCTGACAGAGGCCAGACTTCCTCTCCACCTCCTGGGGGCCTCCCCCCATCTTCATTCTGCAAGAAGAAACATAGATTGATGGAAGAGACTCACCAGAGACAGATCTGGGCCAGAGACAATGAAATTTGCCCTTCAGAGTCTTTCACTTGCATATGTTCATTCCTGGTCAGCAATATTTCATACAGTCATGATTTTGCTGTAGAATTTGCAAAAGGAAGATGCCTTAATGAAATCAGTTTAGGTTGCTATCTCTTTCTCCATTGTCTCCCTTTTCCTGTTGGGCAGCATTGGAAATTGATAGTATGGGGATATGGCTGAGGGGAAATTGAGTTGAGGAATTTAGATGGGATTTGGTGGTATATATTAATATCTATGTGGTTTACAGTCACTTCTATGTATCATCAAGTTATGACTAGGTGTTCCGGTGTCCCGGTGCTTTCAAGAACATGACTACCGCTCATTACACTAATAGGCTTTGTGTTGTACACGAATGGGTAAGACCAACTGTCTGGTTATGGTATTAGTTTGTTTTATGACTCTTGGTACTAGAATTTTGTAGGCTGTGGAAGCAAAACATGTTTGAAACGTGTGGAATTGGATGCTAACTTGTGGAAAATTCTTTTAATCATCAAATGTATCACGTTATATGCAGAGCATGTGGTTTCCTTTGTTCTGTTAAATGGAAAACACTTAATAAATGCCATATATTCAAGTATATAACGCAACGTAATTTTTTTCATCTTTGATAGGAATTATGAGAAATAGAATTTATCATGTTGTCTGTATTTCTTGGGTTAGTATTACAAAAGGCAAGCATATATGTCACTTGTGTAGACATTCCAACTATATGTAACCTAAGACAAATTATGTATTAATACAACCTGGCCTAAGAACAATTACTTATCTTTCTCTTCTCCCTGTAGAAAATGATTTTAGAAAATCTTCGTCATGTGAAGCAGTGATCAACTATTACAGAGTCAAGACATATGGAAATAAGTATTATAAAAGGCATTTTTTGTGATGGTTGGGCCTTTATTTTCTCTCATTCTAAATGAATAATTGCTTTTATAGCTTACCTCTTTTCCTTCAAAATGACCATCACATTTTTACAAGCTTCAGGTTCCACAAAATATTGTTCCTATTTTTCCTAGGAGAGCTAAATGGAGGATATTAAAATGTCTAAAATATTCAACTAAAAAGAAAGAGGCTCTGAACAAAAGTCTCCAAAACTGTACAGGGTGGCATGAAACTGTACCAAGTCTCTGCCTCTCAATCTGTGTTCTGTCTTACACACACACATGTACATACACAGAGGCTATCTAGTCTTTCCATGCCTTAGAGAACAGAACAGACATGCTCCACATGCAACACTATAATTTACACAGGAGATAAAGGACCCTCAGTGAGAGAATTCTACAGTAGATTTGGTTCTCTTGTCATCACAAAAAGCCAGATAATACTTCCCTTCGTTGACTATAAATCACCTTGGAAATCTCACTCTTCTCAAGCCTCCGTGTCTCTACACGATGTTCATCTCTGTTTCTGAGAACAATCTTCAAATTCCTCTTATATTTCTGAGCAGTTGTCCTTGATTATTTACTATACAGATGCTAACTAGAAACATGACTCAAAACCATGCAGAAAAAAAGTTCAGTTCTCTCTGGGAAAACCACAAAAAAGAGACCCCTTGATCAGATGAATAGATCACATAAGTAAATCTACAAGACTAATGACTGGATTTTTTTTTTTCTGTAGTCAGTCTTTAAGGCAGAAAGAAATCATTCAGCTGGACTTTTTTATACTAAGAGAAATGCAAGAAGTCCTCATTGAGTCCAATACTCACACTAAAGTCTCAGAAGCCTGGCAGGTCAGTGTCAGGCTCTGAACCTTGCCCTTGATTCAGCTTTTCTGATTACACCCCTGTGCCCAGTCCAGCACTCTGAGAGGATTCCAGTGGACCAGTGGATTCCAGTTCAGCATCACAAAACAAACTCAGGGTTTAAGAGTTAGATAAAATTCAGACTGGTGGAGAATTTGGGAGTTCTAAGAAAAACTAGAGTCAAACAAAATGCATCAGTATATAAAGATTAAATTCTCATTGATTCAGCCAAAATCTGTTGAATAGCCATTATGAGCCCATCACTGGTCCAGGGACTACGTATAAAACAAAGAACAGGGCAGACATAGTACTTGCCCTCGAGATACTTAATGATGTGAAAACATATCTTAATTATTTTTAATTAATTAACAAGATTTATTTAATTAAAACATAGAAATATAATTATAAGGTTTGATAATTAAAATTATTTAATTATAGTTGTGATAAAATTTACAATAGAAATATGTATTATTCAATGAAGCTATCTAACAAGGGAGCTCAATTCTAGTAATTGAGAATTCTCTGAGAAATAGATGTGAAATCTAAATGCAAAGGATGAGTGAGTCTTACATAGGCAAAGAGAGATATTTGGGAAATTGTGAAGGCCCTGAAAAGAAAAATCTCATTGTATTCAAGGAAGATGAAAATAGATCGTTGTGGTTACGGAAAAATGAGCAAGAGCGAGGTCACACAGTAGGAGATCAGAAAGGGGGCAGCAGCCACGTGGTACAAAATCCTGCCTTGAACTTTATTTTAAGGGCCAAGAGATTGCAGAGAAGTATTCTAGACAGTAGAAAGAGTTTCAGAAGGTGCGAGAAAGAAACATTGGTTTTCCCCATACATCTCAGGGAGCAGAGTCAGAGAAATGAAACTAAGAAGGCTGTTTCCCATTAGAGAAGCAGCTGGAGGAAAACTCAGAGCCATGGGGATCTGTACATGGGGGAAATGCATGGGTCAAGTCTGGGACTGGGGAAAGCAATCAAGTGTAGACTGGTGGTCCTGTGAAGAGGAAAGTGGGGCTTAGACCAATGAAAGGGTAGGCTATCTTGGGCTCTAGGCAATTCTCTGTGAAAACACATATCTTCAGTAAAACTACAAAAACCAGAATAAGTTTGGTGGGACCAGATTTCTTGTGAAAGGTGCAGAAGACTTTTTTCACCAAGCTACTATGGAGATGAAATCTAAATAGTCTGCAAAGATCCATGAGTGAAAAAGGAGAAAAGCATATGGAAATAAGGTCACTAATTACAATGGCTACCATTTAATGACCATTTTCTATGTGGCAGGCTAGGCTAAGCCACTCACTTGTATGTATTCATATAATCCTCACAAGAATTGTATGCCACAGTATCATTATCATCTCTATTTATCAGAAACACAGGCTTAGAGAGGTTACCATTAAGCAATTTGCAGAGGTCACACATATATTAGGTGGAAAAGCCAAATTAGAATCTCAGGCAACCTGACTTTGGATCTCAGTTTTTAACTGATATGATAAATTCAAAGGGAAGATAAGAAGGGCATTAGAGTCGCCCATATTTTGAAGTTTTCAGTCATATCTAAATCTTCAAAAGGAGATAAGCTCCCAAGAAATATGCCAAATGCATTCATTCATTTGTTTATCCAACACATATTAATTGCATTCCTATTACATGTTCAATACTGCCCTAGGCACTAGGAACAAAATGGTGAGCACCAGCATAATTTTTCTCATGAAGCTGACAGTCTTCATGAGAAGATTGGTTGGCTTGTAGCAGAGAGCAGACATTGATTAATTATGTATAGAAAATGTCATTTTTCAACATCTATTTGCTATTATATGCTATTAGAAAATTTGAGAATTTGATTTAGTAGAATTTGTGTAAGTGGAAGATTTTTACTGAGTTAGGAAGGTATGTCAGGGCTTTCCTGGAAAAGTGACAATTAGATTTTTCTTTTTTATTTCAAAATATTATGGGGGTATAAATGTTTTTGGTTACCTGGATCACTTTTGTAATGATTGAGTCAGGGCAATAAGTGTGCCCATCACCCAGATAGTGTTCATTGTACTCATTAGATAGGATTTCACACATTCCCTCAGCCCCCAACTCCTCTGGATGATTTCCACTGAGTTTTCTTTCCCCCTTGAAAACCCCAAAACTGCACCAAAAAACTACTAGAATTGATAAACAAATTAAGCAAATTCTGAGGTTACAAAGTCAATATACACAATCACCAGCATTCCTATACACCAATAACAGTCAACCTGAGAGTCAAATCAAAAATTGAATACTATTCACAAGAGCCACAAATAAAATAAAATACCTAGGAATACACTTAACCAAGGAAGTGAAAGATCTCTACAAAGACAACCCCAAAATAGTAAGAAATAATTTGTAGATAACACAAACATATGGAAAAACATATCATACCCACAGATAGATAGAATCAACATTGTTAAATGACCATACTACTGAAAGTGATTTACAGTTTTAATGTAATCCCCATCAAAATGCCAATATCATATTTCACAGATCCAGAAAAAATCATTCTACACTTCTTTTGAAACCAGAAAAGAGCCCGAATAGCCAAAACAATCTTAAGCAAAGAAAACAAATCTGGAGGAATCACATTACCAGAATTCAAAATATACTATCAGGCTATAGTAATCAAAACAGCATGGTATTTGTACAAAAGTAGAGACAGATTAATGAAACTGAACAAAGAATCCAGATATAAAGCCATCTGCATGCAGCCAACTGATCTTTGATGAAGCAGACAACAATACATCCTGGGGAAAAGAAGGCCTATTCAATAAATGGTGCTGGGAAAATTGGATAGCCACAGGCAGAAGAATGAAACAGGATCCACATATCTGACCACTCACAAAAATTAATTCAAGATGGATAAAAGACTTATATGTAAGATATGAAACCATAAGAATTCTAGAAGAAAATGTAGGAAAAACTCTTCTAGATATCAGCCTAGGCAAATAGTTCGTGAAAAAGAACCCAATGGCAATCATAGAAACAGTAAAAATAAATAAATAGGACTTGATTAAATTAAAAAGCTTCTGCACAGCTCAGAAAATAATCAAAAGAGCAAATAGACCACCTACAGAATGAGAGAAAATAACTGTAAGATAAAGATATCCGTAAGATAAGATATTCGTTCTCTGATAAATAACAAATACCCAGAACTACAAAGAACTCAAGCAAATCAGCAAATAAAAAATCAAACAACCCCATTGAAAAATGAGCAAAAGACATGAACAGAAGCTTTTCTAAAGAAGATAGACTAATGGCCAACAAACATATGAAAAAGTGCTCAATGTCACTATTCATCAGGTAAATGCAAATTTAAACCACAATGAGATGTCACCTTACTACAGTTATAAAGGCTTTAATTAAAAAGCCCAAAAAATAATACTGACATGTATGCAGAGAGAAAGAAATGCTTATACAATGTTGGTGGGACTGCTAATTAGTGCAACCTCTATGGAAAACAAAACGGAAATTCCTCAAAGAACTACAAGTAGAACTACCATTTTATCTAGCAATCCCACTACTGGATATTTACTCAAAGGAAAAGAAGTCATTTTATCAAAAAGACACCTACACTAAATGTTTATTGAAGCACAATTCACAGTTACAAAGATGTGGAATCAACCCAAGTGCCCATCAATTCATGAATAGATTAAAACACAATTTGTTTTATGTACACCGTAGAATACTACTCAGTCATATAAAAGGATGAATTAATGCCTTTTGTAATGATTTGGATGGAACTGGAGACAATTACCCTAAGTGAAGTATCTGAGGAATGGAAAAACAAAGACTACATGTACTCACTATTGAATTGGAACTAACCAATGAACACACATGTGCACAGGAATCATATCATCAGCAAAAAAATGATAGTTTGACGTCCTCTTTTCTGATTTGGATACTCATTATTTGTTTCTCTTGCCTGATTGCTCTGGCTTGGACTTCCAGAACTATGTTGAATAGAAGTGGTGACAGTGGACAGACTCGTGTTTCAACTTTTCCCCATTTAGTATGATGTCGACTGTGGGTTTGTCATATATGGCTTTTATACGTATGTTTTAAAAATTTCAGAATATTATGGGGGTACAAATGTTTAGATTACATATATTGCCTTTGCCCCACCCATGTCAGAGCCATAAGCGTGGCCATCCCCCACACAGTGCACACAGCACCCATTAGGTGTGAATACGCCCACCCCTTCTCCCCCCTCCCACCTGTCGGACACCCAATGAATATGTACATAAGTGTTGATCAGTTAACACCAATTTGATGGTGAGTACACGTGGTGCTAGGTTTTCCGTTTTTGGGTTACTTCACTTAGTAGAATGGGCTCCAGCTCTATCCAGGATAATATAAGAGGTGCTAGATTTCCATTATGTTTTGTGGCTGAGTAGAACTCCATGGTATACATATACCACATTTGATTAATCCACTCATGCATTGATGGGCACTTGGGTTGTTTTCACATCTTTGCAATTGTGAATTGTGCTGCTATAAACATTTGGGTGCAGATGTCTTTTTTTACAGAACGTCTTTTTTTCCTTTGAGTGGATGCCCAGTAATGGGATTGCCAGATCAAATGGCAGTTCTACTTGTATCTCTTTGAAGTATCTCCATATTATTTTCCACAGAGGTTGCACTAGTTTGCAGTTCCACCAGCAGTGCATGAGTTTTCACATCTCTACACATCCACAACAACATTTATTGTTTTGGGACTTTTTGATAAAAGCCATTCTCACTAGAGTTAAATGATATCTCATTCTCATTGTGGTTTTGATCTGCATTCCCTGCTGCTTAGAGATGGTGAGCATTTTCTCATTTGTTTCTTGGCCGTTAGTCTGTCTTCTTTTTAAAAGTTTCTGTTCATGTCCTTTGCCCAATTTTTGATAGTGCTGTTAGATTTTTTCTTGCTGATTTTCCTGAGTTCTATATAGATTCTAGTTATCAGCCCTTTACTGAATGTGTAGCATGTGAATATTTTCTGCCATTCTGTAGGTTGTCTGTTTGCTTTTGTGATAGTTTCCTTGGCTGTGCAGAAGCTTTTCAATTTAATCAGGTCTCATTTATTTATTTTTGTTGTTGCTGTGATTGCCTTTGGGGTCTTCTTCATAAATTCTTTCCTTAGACCAATGTCTATAAGAACTTTTCCAACATTTTCTTCCAGAATTCTGATAGTTTCATGCTAGTGAAGGAAGGAGTCATGAGCACTAGGCAAGAAGGAGCATGTAAGGAACAAAGGACAGAAAGGAGGCCAAAGTGTCTGGAAAGGGAGTCCAGTGACAGACACAGGGTGAGATAGGACTGCAAAGGAAGTCAGGGCGGATGCTGGAAGGGTTTGTGAGCTATGTTAAGAATTTAGGCCTTTATTATAAAATTGTAGGTTCAGATTTTCATTTTGATAATATCATCCTATCTGCTGTATTGAAAGTGGATTTAAGAAAGGCAGGAACAAATGTGGTAAGAAGGTTATTGAAAAAGTCCAGGCACATAATGATGGAAAACTTGAACTAGATTGAAGGCAGTAGTTATGAAGAGAAATGATGGATTGAATTAAGGATTTAGGGAGAGTGAAATGTTGCTAAGTTTCTCACTTCAAAATTCAAAGAATAGTGGTATCATTCACTGTGATAAAGAGCAATAAACATTCGTAGGGTTTCAGGATGGAGCTCATAAGTTTGGTTTTGCAAATGTTGAGTTTTAGGTCCTTTTGAGATGTTCAAGAACAGAAGCAAGTAGGCATGTGCATTTTATCTGAAAAGGAGAATAAAAGCATGAGCTAGAAATGTGAGTTTAATGCACCTAGTGAATACACTATCATTTAAAGTAAAGCAATGGATACAACTGCCCAGGGAGAAAGGGCCTAATGTGCAGTCATCCCTTGGTATGCACCAGGGATTTGTGCCAGGACCTTTCATGGATACCAAAATCTACAGATGCTCAAGTCCCTTACATAAAAAGGCATAGTATTTGCATATATCCTATACACATTCTCCCATATACTTTAAATCATCTCTAGATTACTTATAATACCTAATACAATATAAATACTATGTAAATAGTTAGTATACTGTACTTTTTATTTGTATTATTTGTATTGTTATATCATTACTTTTTATTTGTTTTGGGGGGTAATGCTTTTGATCTGTGGTTGGTTGAATCCACAAATGTGGAACCCACAGATATGGAGGGCCAAACTGTAATCCCAACATTTAATTGCTGGGTAAATGAAGAGGAGTCTACACAGACAAAAGGAACTTCCAAAAAGATAAGATTAAAGTCTCTTGAAAGAGAAAAACGGAAGAAAATGTCTCAAGAAGTCAAGAGAACGACACTATCAAATGCTGCTACAAGGTAAAGTAAGATGAGACCTCTAGGAATCCTTGTGGATTTAGCAACAGGTTGTGGTGTGATGCATTTCTGTTCTCAACAGGTGATGATGTGAATGGAAGCCACATTGGAATGGGTCGATGCATGATTTGAAAATTGGGAACTACCTGAGGAGATGTAGATTGTAAACATAGGAGAAATTTTTTTGAGAAATATAACTAGGAAGAATAGAAAAGGAAAGAAAAGATTTCTGGGACATGGAAACTCTTTTGGAGTGGGTTAATCACGTTAGGAGTTGGAAAACTAAGAGAGGGACAGGTGTCAAGGATGCTTCTCAAAGTTCTTGAGTGAATGACCACATGAGTGATAGGGTTGTCTATTAAAGAGGGAAACTATAAGAGGAGCTTCTTTGTGGGGTAGAACGTGGATTCAAGTTTGAACATGCTTTGTTTGTGGTGTCTATAAAAACACCGAAGGAAAACAGGCTGTCAGCAGTTGGATTGGTTCTTAGATGAAAGGATTGAGTGGAAGATGTCATTCGGCAGGAGGCGGTTCTGGATTATACAAGGTAATTGGAGCCACAGAATACATGGGATATCAAAAAAGATCAGGTAATGAGAGGAGTGAGGAGAGCCTGTAAAATCCAACCCTAAGGATTGCTAACATTTAAAAGAATCACAATAGGAGAGAAAAGCAGGAAAGCAGCAACCAGGAAGACAGGAGGAAAACCAGAAGTCCCTCTTCTGAGAGCCAAGGACAGAGACTGCCTAGAGAAGAAAATTTTAAGTTTACATCAAATGATTCTGAAAGGTCAAATAAGATGGGGATTGAAAAATATTATTGAATTTAAGGCTGCAGAGGTCCTTGATGGCTGTACAGGGAGCCATTTGCATCTAGGATTAGGGTTAGTGTGGACACCAAATTTTGCGGTTACTAGGATATTAAGAAGAAGAAACAGTGTGTAGACAAACATTTCAAGAAGTTTGTAAAAAGTTGAAGAAGTAGGAGTACATTTGAGTGGGCTGTAGCGCTGTGTCAGCCATCAATAACATGTGACTAATCACATTCCTCTGGCACTACCTGTCTCCCAGATCCTTGGCTCCCGTTGAGTCCAACCAACTCTCTTCCGTCAACACAGGTTCATTGCCTGGGCTCAACTGCCCCCGGGAACACCAGACCATCTCTCTTGGCTACTGTTATGCAGCCAAGCTAACCAGCTGCACCCCTGGATTTTTTGGCTTCTCATGTCCTTTCTGAGCTTTGATGAATCATAGCCACACCGACAGATTCCAGTGTGGAATCTGGCACGCAAAGGTACCAGACCACGAAACTCGAAAGAGCAGAGAGGTTAACTCCTTGAGGGCTACACAATGCCCAGGAGAAAACAAGAGCTAGGAGGGAGTCAGGCAAATCAGTTCCCTCAACCTGCTCTCTTCCCAGGACAACTAGGGGCACATTTTCTTCTTGCAGATGTCAGTCAGTCATATCCATTGAGCAACCTTCTGTCTACTTGAGAACTATGGTGAAGGGCCAGCTATTTGGTAGCACCTCATATAGTATTTCTTCCTTTCTTCCTTGCCTCACTTCTTTTCTTCTTAAACAAGGAATCAGTACTCTAATCTTCGTATCACGTTCTCCAGTTTATAGTACACCTGAGTTAAAATAAGGGTAGGTTCAGAGAGACTTTTTTAAAAGATAGGGAAAATCTGAATGTGTTTAATTACTGATGAGAAGGATCTAGTTGGGAGGAAAATGTCGAAGATGCAGGAGACGGGGAATTATCTGGGATAAGTTTTTCAAGTAAGGAGGAAAGATAGCTCCCTTGCATGCATGGAAGGTGAAACTAAGCTTTACTGAGTTTTAATTATGTGCTGGGCTTTCTTCACAGTGATGGGAATGTATTCTATTTTTGGTCCTCACACCATTTGTTGAAGTAACTCTCACGATTCTCTTCATGTTGCAAGTGAAGAAACTGAGGCACAGAACGACTAAGGAATTTTCCCAAGTCACACAATTTAGGCAGAGGTGACAATATTATATTTCAAGCATCCATTTCCAGAGCCAGTATTCTCATTCAGTGTATTTTACTGTCTATCTTTCATTAGAAGAGGATAATTTCCTTCATTGTGATATGAAAAAGGAAGAGAGGTTGAATGCAGCTGCAGATTCGAAGACGTTTGCTGCTCACAGTGCATTACATCAGCGAAGTGTGAATAGGAGAAGGATGTTTTGGGAATTTGGCAGCAGCATGGAAAATCAGAAATCATCTCATTTGGAGGCTGGATTTTTGCAATACCCTCCCACCCATTCACACTCCTTCCGCTCTCATCTCTCTCGAATCTATTCTCAACACAGCGGCAGAGTGATCCGTTAAACCCAACTCAGATCATACTGCTTTGCTCAAATACACCAGCAACTTCGCATCTCTCTCAGAGCAAGAATCAAACCATCCTTAAGACCTCGGTGCCACTGTCCCTACCTGTCTCCTCTTTGAGCTTATCTCTTCTATCCTCCTTGTTCACTCAGCTTCAACCTTCCATGAAAACACCAGCCGAGATCTCTGACCGTTGCACCTCCTACTTCCTCTCCCTGGGGTAGAGGACTTTTTCTCAAGATGTCCACATGACTAGTTTCTACGAATCTTTCAGGATTTGCTTGAAAGTTGCCTCTCAAAGGAGATTTTCCCAGCCACACTAAGATCTCAATTGTCCTACCAATATTTCCTGTCTCCTTCCCTTCTTTACTATTTTCCTCTTGGTACTTATGATTACCTGTTACATACTTTAATTTTTCGATCTTAATGTCTGTCTTTCCCAATAAAATTTAAACCTCCTCAAGGGAAGAGCTTTTTATCTATCTTTTTTTCAGTACTGTATTTCTAGCTTCTAGCACAATGCCCAGCTCATGGACGTTTAATAAATATTTGTTGAATGAATGAATAGTTTCAGAGAGTGGGAGAGCCAGGTGCTTAGTAAAATATACTAAAATATCTGTGCAATACAGAACACCAAGTTGAGGATGGTGATGATGAATAAATGATTTTCTACTATAGCTCTCAATTGCTAGGCTATAGGCCTGGGGCTTGGAGTGCTTTGCTTACACCAGAATTTGTCCCAGAGATGTTTATTTATCTCTCTTGTCTTCTACCTTAGACAAAAGCTTGGACCTCTTTTGATGACTTACGAATCCTTGGACATATGAAAATTAATGATAAGCCACTTTGGGGAGGCTTTTAAAAATTCAGATGCGAGTTATTCGTTGTTAGATGTATTACATATAGTTTGCATGAAGTAAATTGTTTTCACATCAGCAAGGTGATCTTAAGTTCAGACCTTAAGTTATGCGTCTGGTTTCTCCATTTAAGAAAAGCTTGTATTTGTTGGCAGATAGCATTTGCGGCTTTAGATGCTCCATCCAGTCAGCGTTTCAGTCTGGAGGGTCACAGACCAGGCTTGGAGTCCTGCTGGTAACTGAGTACATTTCCATCTAATTTTCCACTCCCAAGAAATGGAAAAGATTGAGTCATTAAGTGATAAGAAGCTTCCTAGTTGAGACAAACAAGTCTTCCAGTGCAGCACAGAAAGTCAGACTTAGCCATAACCGAGAAGACCAAAGACAAAGGAGAAACTCTAATGAGAACGTAAGGAAGGTACCACGATCTTCAACAGATCAATAACAATTACACAGGAGCAGCGTTTTTGTTTTTTGTTTTTCTCCCAAAGTTGCCGGGCACAGGAACCCCTGAGGTATTTGCTAAATGCAGAATCCTCAAGGATTAATATTGGTACATGAGCATCATCTCTAAGGCTGAGGCCCTAGAATCTTAAATTTATGAACACCACCGCTGATCCCACTGTGAGCTGATAATAAACTAAACATGAGCAAACACTGTCATAGAGCACAGTCCCGGAGAACGAAGAAACATTGGCCTCTAAGTTAATCAAATTGCTGAAAGTCAGATACTCAAGCTCCTGCATGTTCCTGAAGCAGAAACTCTATGTTCTCAATCAGTCTTTTCACTTTTGTTTTAAACCACTGCTTGGTTACTCCTTTTAAATTTTTACAATTGGATTGAAACAGTAATCAGAAGAGGGAATGTTTCCTGGGAAAGCCAAGCAAGCTGAGGTCTAATAACGAAACTTAACGGCTGAGAGTCTGTCAGAGAATCAGGGAAACAACAACTATTCCCCAAAGCACACAAGAGCGCAGACAGAACGGCAGTCTAGGACCTCTGCAGGCAGGAAAAGCAGATCTCAGTCACTCCAGATGGCACCACCACGTTCCAGACTAATAACGTCCCCGACTTGATGATGAAAGATTCAATCATTCTTAGCATTCTCTGTTTGTGATTTCAGGGAAGTACAACGAGTATTGCAAAGACTTTGATGCTCAAAAATAACATTTAACATGGAGTAAATTTCAGTCATTTGGAAAAATTAACAGAAGTGGAAAAACTTATTCCACAGATAAAGGAGACACGCACATACTTTCCATGTGCACAGTGATTAAGGTCACGCCCTTCTGTTAGACCTGGGCTGGCCCAGCATAGGGAGCGGGCTGCTCCCCAAGTTCAAACGCCTTCCATGGACCAGCAGCTGCAACCTGGGAGCTTGTTAGAAGTTCAGACTCAGACCCCACCCTAGACCTCCCGAGTCAGAATCTGCAGATTTATAAGATTCCCAGGCACATTAAAGTTTGAAATGTGGTACATTAGTAAAACTGGGATTTCAAGGCAAGGGATGTAGTTGGTGTTGAAAAGCTGAGAGTTCAGAGGCAGAGTTCAAATGCAGGTTCAAATCATATAAAACAGCCAGGAATAACCAAAGGTCATCTACATGTCTCTTAAAATGGGGTCAGAGGTGTTCACGGTCACAGACAGGACAGATACTTTGCACATTTTTTACATATTAATCTCAAATTTTCTTTAAAGTGTTTTTTACTATAATATAACATAAATATTGAAACATACAAGTTTCAAATCAATGCATTTTAATACTGTTTTAATGAAGTAAAATTTACATGTAATAAAATACATAACTCTTGAAAAGTGTATATATCCAGACAATTACTACTCTGAGCAAAATGTAAAATATATTCTTCACCTCAGAAAGCTCCCTCTGTCCTCTCAAATTAACTTTCATTCCCTAGGCACCACTGCTGTTCTAATTTCTGTTACTATTGATGGTTTTGCTTTCTCTTGAATTTAATATAAATAGAAGCAAACATCATATACTTTTGTGGTTTTTTTGAGACAGAGTCTCACTCTGTTACCAGGGCTAGAGTGCCATGGCGTCATCCTAGCTCACAGCAACCTCAAACTCCTGGGCTCAAGTGATCCTCCTGCCTCAGCCTCCCGGGTAGCTGGGACTATAGGCATGTGCCACAATGCCCGGCTAATTTTTTCTATATATTTTTAGTTGTCCAATTAATTTCTTTCTATTTTTAGTAGAGACGGGGTCTCACTCTTGCTCAGGCTGGTTTCGAACTCCTGAGCTCAAACAATCCGCCCGCCTCGGCCT
>CAUYSK010039262.1:0-16825 GCA_963575035.1 Avahi laniger | reverse complement strand
GACAGCTAAAAATATATCTGGAAAAAAAATTAGCCGGGCATGGTGGCTCATGCCTGTAGTCCCAGCTACTTGGGAGGCTGAGACAGTAGGATTGCTTGAGTCCAGGAGTTTGAGGTTGCTGTGAGCTAGGCTGACGCCACGCACTCGCTCCAGGCAAGAGAGTGAGACTCTGTCTCAAAAAAAAAAAAAAAAAAAGAAATGGGTGGGAGGATATATTAAAAATTTATATCAAAAACTCTGCTGAACTTTTTGATTCATCACTATGTGTATGTGAACTGTGATAAATATAGGGAATAGTACTTGCTATCTTTAACATTCCATTATCATGTAATGCATAGTTAACTTTTAATCTGGGTACATTATTACCTTTAATTTTATCATTTATCATTTTGGATTTAAAATGCTCTAGACTTTAATAGCCATGAATTTAGTTCTTTTATAAACAAATCCAAGTTTCCCAAAAGAAAATAAAATATAATTTTTAAGGGAAAAAGGAAAAACAAAATTAACAAAAAAATTAAAAACCCATAATGCTATTTTGGTGTGCTTTGGAACACTTGAAATCTTGGCTAACAATTAGTTGAATATTTCCTAGGCAAATCTAACGAGAAAACAATGACAAATACTTTCTAGCATAATTAAATATATTTTATTATAGTGCTGACATTTTTGTTACAAATGTCATCATTAAATTTCTATGAAGAGTAGTCTTTAATTTTTTAAAAAATAGTGTCTCTTCTAATATTGTACTTCTACTATCCTGTATTCCTTCCCTAGCCCTTTAATCATTTACCATGTGTTTCTCTTCATTATGTTCATATGAAAATCCTTAATAGTTAAGAAACCATTAAAAAAGTAACCAAATTATTTAAATCTTAAAATCTTTTAAATATTGGTTTTATTTAAGCCTTTATTTCATAGGTTATCATAGTCTGGTTATATAATTTATCTTAGATAAAAATATTTAATAAATAAGGAATTACAGAATTAAAGGAAAAAGCATAAAGCATTTACAGCTGAGACATGACACATTTCAGTTATCCACTGCATTCAATAGTCAAATTTATGAGTAGTTAACTCCTAATATCTGCATTTCAAGTTATACGAAGCTCATTTTTTCCTAACTACCCAGGATAATCTCAAACAGTTCTTGTTTTATTTGTACCATTTGTAGAAGTAGGAGCATTTTTACTGGTAAAAAAAAAAAAGACTTTTCAGATTCATTCATTCATGCACATTGATGCTATTGAATCCTCTCTGATTCCTCAGTGTCTCTCTCTATTATAGCAAATGCAGGACGTATCAAAACTCCAGTGGTGAGGACAGAATAATTTGACAATCAATACACTATCGATGGTAGCAACACCACACCCTTGGTGTAAAATAAGTGTTGCCCTGTCTTCAACAAAGAAACAGGCGCAAATTCGGATTTGACATACAAATGGAGAGTACACCCCAAGTCCATTAAATCCTCATCAATTTAAGTCAATCCTCTTGTTACAGTTCTTGGTGAATCCCCTGCCCGATTTACATATTGGATCCTTAACTCACCTGTGCTTATATCCTCACCCCTCAGTGTTTTGTGAGAAACGTGTTCGGACCTCACTGGCCTTTCTCTTTCATTTGCTGTCCTTTGTTCCTGTTGAGTTTCAATCCTTATTGTAGTAAATCTTTAGTCATATTACTCACCATGGTATTTTAAAATAAATTAATAAATAAGTTTAAAGATAAACATTTAAAAACAAGAGTACAATGAAGATCAGAAAGGTTTTAAAAAAGAAAAATAATGAGAGGAGAAGAGAGGAAAAAAAGTGAAAAGTGTAGAAGAGAGAGGAAGTTCTCAAAAGAAAGAGAGATTGCCAAAAGAATTAAGGCAGACAGAAAAGAGAGACACAAAAAGTCCTCAGTTGTTGAAGGGCAAATCTTTTCACTTTTAACTGCACTTCATAGATTCACCATCAACACAATTGTCATGGTAAGAAGGGAGTATTGAACTTCATAGGGTATGACTGAAAACTCAGGTTGATGATGACTCCAAAAGGTACAGTTTCCACAAAACAGGCATCATCCATCTCTTCTTATTTTATGATCAATTAAATATTACTGGTGAGTCAAATAGTTCATGTAAATCATTTAAATAGCACAATATTAAGGAACTAAATTGCATATTATTTTCAGGTTAGAAAGGTAATTTCAGGATGCAACAAGTAGAAGATGGCAATGGGGGCAATCGAACACAGGCCAAGTATTAATTAAATGACAATTCCAGGGCCATGAAAAAGCCACCTCTCAATGTGAGGCCATTCACATTGGGATACCTTTGTTCACACCTATTGAATTATCCATCCAATAATCATACTTTTAGTAATTTATGTTCACTGGAGCAGAGAAAGAGTTAGATTGACAATGACAGCAGCCCAAAAGAGAAAGCTGTTTCTGTTTCCCATTTTCAGACTTAATTTCTGATATGGAGAATAAATTATAATAAAAAGTTAACAGCTTCACATGAGAGTAATGCCTTCATGTCTCAATTTCTCACCTAAAATTTTCTATTTTGTTTCAAAATTAGAGGATGACCAGCACTTTTATATTGACATTCTATCTTACTTCATTATTACTTTTTTCACTTAAGAACATATTTTTATATTCTCCAATGCTTTCATAATTTTTATTGTATATTAGAGAAACACTGGGAAGCAAAATGTTACAGTAATTCATCTTGACCTTCAGTATAGTTCTACCAAATTTTAAAAAATGAAAACATCTTAATCCTTTTTTCTAGACCTTTATGCTCCCATCTACACATTAAATGACCTGATATATTTGAATGCAAATTCTAAAGGACAGTTTTAAATATGAAAAACAACTGATTTATCTACAGACACTGTTAAATATAACTAGAATTGTTGTGTGTATGTGTTGTGATAATATCCCTATTCTGATCATTTGTATGTTTTGTAAAAATTGAGGTGGTGCCACAATCAAGATCTTGCAATAATGTTCCCATCGGTCAAATGAATGAAGTTCAATGCATCCACAGAATGACATTTAATAGCAGAAGGAATTTTGGATTCTACTAAAATTAATGATTTTATAGTTGTTAGATTCTAGTCATGATTGATTTTTAAATGTATGTGCATATAATTCTGTGGTTTACATGAAGATTTATAAAGGTAAAAATATACTTTTGGCCAGGAAATACTGGAATAATACTCTATTTTTTCTTTGGTTCAATTATCTGGTCTTCCTGTAAGGACTGTGAGATAAGTATATATACCACACCAGCAGGAGACGAAACATTCCCAGCAAGTGGGCCAGTGTTCTGATATCACTTCCACAAGCCTCTGGGGCTTCTGAAAACCATTTCTTCTTCCCTGAGTCCCATTATTATCACTGGTATAAGAGCTATTGGTACTTTGGTATTTGAAACACAGCTAACAAGGGAAAGAAAAGTGGATAAACTGGATGCTCACCTAGAAGTAGTAAACATGAGAGCTCAAGTGAGGAGAAAAAGTGAGAGAGACCAAGTAATAAGAGAAGGGTGTAGCCATGCTCTGTCCTTCTCTGCATTCACATTAGTCACAGTCCCTGGGACTTAACTATCTGGTTGGATTTGTCAGAGAAATGGCAATGACCCCAGTGATGGGGGGTTTATTAAAAATATGGCCATAGAAATGGAATTGTTCAACTAATTATTCTAATATTAGTTGGAATAATTAGTTGGAATATTCCAATATTATAATATAATATTCCAATATTATATTGTAATAAGATAATATTCCAATATTAGTTGGAATAATGGGAAATATCAGAGTCTTCTCAGGAGCACATTGAGTATGTTTGAGTATGTTTCTCTAACTTTTTACTAGGGTGTAACCTTGATTTGAAGATAGTGGCCAGTGCCATTACATGGCAAAAATGCAATTACATGCAAACATGAATGGAAAGGTGAAATGATCTCTATTGACAGACATTATTCATAAGTATTTTGAAAACCCAAACAAATCAATGAAAAAAATACTACAACCAAGAAAATGTGATCTGGTAGCAGCATATCAAATTAGTGAAACCAAGAACCTCCATATTTAAAAAAAAATTGTTAAAAATATAATGAAAAAAAGTACTAACTTAACAAAACTCAAAAATGACTCTCAGAATAAACATAGAAATTGTGTAAAATCAATATGAGAAAACTATAAAATATATTTTTTAAGAAAAAAAAGTAAACCAAACCAAACTTAAAATATGCTTTGTTCTTGTATTCATTATGTCCCCCAGTTAATTTCTAAAGTTTGGAAAATCTTAATAAAAAAGAATAATCAGTTTGTTTGTTGTTTGTTTATTTTGATCTAAGTACTTCAGAAGACAAGCAGTTATAGCCAGAATGATGGGGTTGGAGCAGGGAGAGAGAATAATTGGTGAGTGTGTTTAATTCTACCAAACAGATTTGATAGATAAAAAGACTGGGGAACAGAGGGGAAAACAGAAAACAGAAAATGATTGCAAATATATCACAAAGAAAGGGTTATTATGCATAATACAGTCACATGTCACTTAATGAAGGGGATGCATTTTGAGAAATGCATTGTTAGGCAATTTTATTGTTGTATGAGTATTACAGAATGCGCTTACACAAACTTGGAAGGTATGGTCTACTACACACTTAGGCTGTATGGTAGAGCCTATTGCTCCTAGGCTACAACCTCGACAGCATGTTATTATCCTGAATACTGCAGGTAATTGGAACACAATGGTATTTGTATATGTAAGCATATCTAAACATAAAAAGGTACAGATATTATAATCTTATGGGATCACCATTGTATATGCAGTCCATCCTTAACAGAAACATTGTTATGTGGTACATGATTGAATACAAATATTTTGACAAGAAAAAAAGAAAAAGTTCATCAACCTAAGAGAAAAATGGGCAATAAATGAACTATAAACATGAAAAGAAATTGTTAATAGTCTCTAAACATATAAAAAGATGATCCCCTTTACTGAAAGTAAGAAATTTATCTTAAAACCAAACTGAAATATTTGTCATTTATCTGTTTATCAAATCTCCAAAACTTTGATTCCCTATCCTATTGGCATACAATCTGACAGAGAGACATTTGATGATGTATAGCAATATTTTAAATGAATTTTTCTGTGACACAGAATTATTATTTTAGGAATCTATCCTAAATAAAAACATGGAATATGATATGCAAAAATTTTGCATAATAGTTCTATTTCTAACAGCAAAAGACTACAAGTAACTCAAAAGACCCTCAAGAATTGAATGGCTAAATAAACTGTGGTATAACTACATGATGCTGCTGAAAATTTAATTGGGAAAATCTCATAGAGTATTATGGATATATACAAATACATTGCTGAGTGAAATGCAGAATAGTTGAATAATATTCTAGGTTCATTTAAGAAGGGAATAAAACACGTATTTGTGTATGGGTTTCTGTGTATAGACATATTCTTTTACTTATATATTCAAAAAGAAGAAATTGAAAGATTAAACAAAACTAATAAAAATTTTTGTCTATACGAGGATGAAGGCAACAGAATTAAATGTATACATTTAGAAGCTAGATGTATTTTAATAAAAATTGATTTGCAATTTAGGCTTCAGAATCATTTGAATATTTACATAAATTTTATGTGTGTTTTATATAACTAAAATTAATAAAGAATGAAAAATATTTTCCTCAAATAATAAAATTCAAGTAGAAATAGATGATCTTAATTGTATATAAACTTGGTGATATAATCATAAAGGGAAGAGATGCTCATATGTGTCAGCTGAACATACTTTTTGAATAAATTTTAATAACAAGGCCTGTCCAAATTTTGTTTATTAGTCCCTATTTTTGGCTTTGAAATTGACACTGCTATTTTGAAATTATTATATGCATGTTGAGTGTAAAGGAAGTAGGTAATTAGGTTATTGTAATTAGAATCAAGTTATTCCATATAAGCAAGGAGATGCAAATATCAAATTAAGCTAATAAAAAACCTGCAATCTCAATTTTCATTTGAAAATCACAGTGTAAACTTATTAATTTTCTCTCTTAATTGGATATATTCTTGCTATTGTGTGAATGTTTGTGTTTCTCCCAAATTCATGTTGAAACCTCATAATCAATGTTATTATACTTGGAAATGGGCCTTCTGGAGGTGATTGGGTCATCATGAATGGTGTTAGTGCCTTTATAAAAGGAGCCTGAGAAAATTCCCCTGCTCTTTCCACCATGTGAGGACACAGGAAGAAGGCACCCTCTATCAGTCAGAAGACAGGCCCTCAAAAGACACCAAATCTGCTGATATCTTGGTTTTGGACTTCAAGATCTGTCAACTCCAGAACTGTGAGAAATAAATTTCTGTTGTTGGTAAGCCATCTTGTTTATAGTATTTTGTTTTAGCAGCCCAAATGCTAAGACAATGCTATATTGCATTTATCATTCATATTTATATGTATATACACACACACACACGCACCTGTGTTATTCATGTGTATGTGTATGTCATATACATCTTATGTCACCATTAAGAAGAGCAGTAAGGAACATATTTAATAAATCTGTTACTAGCAATCCCCCAATTGGAAGACTCTATGTTTTCTCCTCTCTACTACTCAAGGTTTCAGATTTTCTTTCAAAACCTTGCTACTCTAATGCATTTTTCTCTTTAAATTTTTTTCACTCTTTATTTTTCCATGGTCTGTAGGATATGTCTAACGGATGATCCTTTCATTCCTTTAAATCAGTGATCCAAAGCCAAACTCGTCATCATCCCTGCTACCCAAATGCCCCCTCTTTGCATGGTACCTATCTTTGATAACTGTCAAACATTATCTTTTACTTTCCCTTGACCTTAAATCTAATGAGTTTCAAAATCCTTACATTTTTTCCCATAAAATGTCTTGCATCTGCCTCATCATCTCCATTTTCATAGCCACTTGACTGATTCTTTTTCCTTTATCAATGTTTCACTCTGTTGGCTCCAAGTTCTTCTCCCCCTATCAACTCTAAGTCATCTTGTATCCTATGGCTATGCGATTATTTTGGAAGTATCACTCTATTTCTGTCATTCTGCAATATGTAAGAATGTGTACAAACTCTTATTCTTGGGGTTTTGAACGAGCCTTAGTATGGCTGCAAATTATCTTGGGTGAGGACAATGTTTGTACCCTGTACATATGGAAACCTCATTTCTGACAAAACTCTTGCTTTTAATCAAGTGCCTACCTTTTTCCTGTCCTCAGAACATGATTGCAAATCAGGGTGGGAGTACGTTAGCAAGAGTAACTAGCTTTGAGAAGTCAAGGGATGTGTTGAGCCAAGAGGACTAGAAGGAAGAGTTTGTATTTTGTGGTTGGATGTAAAGTTTTCCACCCCACTTCTTCCAGAGATAAATACTGTAGCAAATAGATATGATGCCTTATTGGCTAATAACTACAGTCTTTTATTACAGCTATGAAGAAGACCCCTTGAGGACAAAGACAATATCTTGAGAAAGGCAGAACTGAGAGAATTAAATAGAAATATAATTGAAGCATTAAATTTTTCTTGTAGAAGTCCGCTTACCTCTGGACTCCTTGTTATGTGAAGTGATAAATTTCTGTATTGTTTAGGCCAGCTTAAATATAGTTTTCTGTTCCTGCAGCCTGAGGCATTCTCAAAGACACCTCTTATCCATATTTGCAGGTAAACTCTCTATTGTGTTTATTATTACCGCTTTTTTTCTTCCATTTTTTTCGGCCATCTAAATTGCTCTCTCTCTACTTCAAGATGTCTCAGTCTTGTTGATTAATTCTTATAGGTTGGTTTCCTTAATTTTCTCAGGTGGAATTCCTTCCTATTGTAGACTTCTATAACATTAATAACTTCTAAATTAGCATATGTACTTATCACCTTCTAATATATATTTCTATAAGTAAGGTATGTATCCAATTCATTTTATTTTCTCTAGAAATTTATATAAAATAACTGGTTCAAATATATGGTCAAGAGCTAATCACAAAATTTTCTTAAATGGGTGCATAATTCAGTTGGTTATTTTGCTAATCAGAATTTTCAGGAAATCTTAGCATGAGATTATCTATCTATCATAAAACCCATCTATTTCTCTATCATACTAAATGACTGTATTCTAGGGTATTTTCTCATATTCTATTTCTCTTTGTTGTTGCAAATGCTCATCTTGTTCTTCCTCCATTTTAGAGTTGTTCAATCTTCTGTAAATTTTGCCGTCATTCTTTCAAAACAATTGCTACAGTCTCACAGTTCCCTCTTTTACATATTGAACAGTAAGTTAAAGATGAAGGAATTTGAGCTTCTCTTTATGAATTGCTGCCTGAACAATATATATGGTCTTTCATTAAAAATACAAGTAGTGTCTATTAATTTTAATTGGAATACCCATTTTTCCCCCATTGGATGTTGAACAGTAAAATTTTTTTCTTCAACACAAATGCTTTAAATCTCCATCTCTCATCATAAAAGGAAAAAAACAACTAATAGAGACTTCTATTCTAATAGATAAAGGAACAGTCACCAAAAGTACACAGTTGGATTATGAATCCTGAGCTTAGAAGAGAGATACAACGTCATAGAGTTATTGTACAAAGAAAGAAACAGACAAAAAGAAAAGCATGTTAGAGAAAAGACTGAAAAGCATTCCAATGAATTTAGTTACATACTTTCCAAAAGCCATGTTCTGATGCAAAAAGATAAGACAATTTTTAATATAGGACACAAAGAAGAAATAATTGACTAATTGGTAATATTATGTTAGCCACTTCAGAAAAGAACTGTCACCATTTGCTTTGCTAAGAAGAATTAAACCTAGTTCATCATGCAGTGAGATAACACATAAATAAATCGACATGAAAATAACTAAAAATATCTCTTCTCTATAGTCTTCCTCAGTGGTCCAAAGAGAACATTGTAATTATCAATGTACCTGGCAACTCATCCATTTCTACTCTTATCTCTACTCTCCTGCAAGAAGTATTTAAACTTTTATGGTGGTACTTAGTAGACAAGAAAAAGATAAGATCTGGGAGAAAGAAAATAATTTTTAATAGTTAATCTACAAAATAAAGGCCTGAAACAGAGGATAAAATTAAGTAGGCTGGGATAGAGAAGGAGTTTGCTTTGTTTGGGGATGTGAGTTGATGAAATAGAGGTTTAATAGCATATAGAATATAGAATTGAAGTGAAGTGAAGTGAAAGGGAATAGAAAGACAGATAGTAAAGATTATTGGGAATTGGAAATACTCAATTGGATTTTCTTTAATATATGACAAAAGATGAAAGTAAACAATGAAATTTTAATTGACTGCACTTTACATATTTTAATTCATTTTTATGTGATAACACAACGATTGCCCCACATAACCATGTGATTCGAGGTATTTGTATGGCTAAAATAATATGTATGTAACACAGACAAAATAGAATTTATTCTAAAGATTATGTCATTTTCAATATTTTTTTTTATTTTAGAAAAAGAATCTTGTGCAAAGTCACCTTCAGATAATGCCACATAAACATACTGGGATTTGATGTATTCTACCGGGGTAGGAGGAATAATACACAGCCAAAGATGTTCATGTTCTAATCCCTCAGAACTTGAATATGCTTTCTTACATGAAAGAAAGGACTATGCACATATGATGAAGATTATGGTCCTTAAAATGGTGATATTATCCTGGATTATCAAGGTGGTTTCAATCATACAAGTCCTTAAAAATCCTTTCCCAGTTGAAATCTAAGAGAGATATGATGATTACAGTAGAGTTAGAAAGATAGTTATGTCTTTGAAGATGATCAAAAGCCAAGGAATATGGGCAACTTCCAGATGTTGAAAAATGCAAGAAAACAGATTCTCCACCAGAGAAATCAAATAGGAGTGCAACTCTAACAACATATTAATTTTAGCCGAATGAGATGAGTGTCAGATATCTGACCTATGTAACAGTGAAATTTGTGTTTTAAGCCACCGAATTTGTGATAATTTGTTAAAACAGCAATAGAAGACTAATACATCCACTTCGAGGCAAGGGTCTATGATAAGAGTGCACAAAACCAGGTTGTCAATGGTCCTTTATAGAATTCTCTGTGGCTGAGCTACACAGTAGTTCTTAACTTTTTTGCCACATAATAACATAACATATATTCAGATGAATAACTCTCCTGAGCATCCCCAAATTTTGATTACTAGGTTGCTCTAGTCTTAGTTATGTGCATTCTTTGTGTATTAATGACAGCTTCGCTAGTTTTTATGATATTAATGTAGTATTGTAGCATGTTATAATATTCTGGTGGAGAAGAGCTGTGCAAAAAATTCAAAATGGCAGGCCAGAGATGAACTTTTTTGATTGAATTAAATTCAACTGTTTTTATCCTGATATTGAAAACTAATTTGGATTAAATTGACTTTTTGTGTAATACAATGTACATGCCAAGGAAGAGACAAAGAGAAAACCAATGGAAATTTATGAAAGGATGATTTTGATGTAATAAAAACTATACAGGTAAAATTTAAGCTCAATTTGAGGCATATTGTAAAAGTTAAAAAGAATGAGTGATATTTCAATCAAGAAAGATTAGTTCGATACAATTGCAATGACTGATTTTTTTTTTCTTGTTAATATACAAAGAACAAATTTCCTACAATACTTCTGAATGTAAACAATAAAATACAGAAGAAAAGAAGATTAATTTTCATGAAGGATGTAGATGGAGAATTATTTTCAAAAAATCCCATACTCAGAGAAGGATATAATAAAGAGAATATTCTCTTTGTCCTCCTCTGTTTATGAAGTATATTCTCAGAAATACTGAGGGTCCATTTTCAATAGATTAACCAGCACATACCGAGAGCCACAGTTGAACAAAGGTACCCAAGTGATGATCTCCTCATGTACAGAATATCTACTGCTAAACTTCCATGGATTTCTAATAAGAGCACTGGAAATTAAAGGAATTCACCTATTTAACTTCAGAATATTTTTTTCAAATTTAACTAATGAAGAACAGATAGTAAAACATCCAAAAATTCAGACAATAATTTGAAGCAAAAATATTATTTTCAGTCAGGTAGCATATTAATACTGAGTTAATTCTCTTAAGTCCACGATAGCTGTCTAAAAATCACTGCCTGCCTTCCCTGCATCTCCTCTTTTGTTCTCTCATACCTCTTGATGCCGACATAAAGTCCTTTGTACAGCTGCTGTGGTTTTAAATAATTTCTTTACAACTTATTGTCCATCTTTCACTGACACAGTCTTTCTACAAATGTTGGTGCATATTTTAATTTGTAATCTCCTCCTTTCATTTTATTTCTTCTGCTAACTCAATTAACATATTCCTCTCAAAGTAATGATATAACTTCATCTTCTGCCATAACGTATGTTGAGTTCATACCATACATATTGACAAGAAACAAGTTGTAATCAAATTATCTCTAATTCTGGGATGAAAATTTTTGTTCATTAACAAAAGACAAATTTGAAGGTCTCAAAAAATCCAGTAAATTTTTTACTAAGAAGAGAAATAACTTGAGTTAAAAGGAGCATATGTGAGTAATTAAAAATCAAAAGCATTTCAAAAGAGGAAAATTTCTAATGTATCTTCCTATGAAAAAATTTATGCAGTTATTAAATTGGAAAATTGAGAAAGCCATATGAATTTTCTAAACTAAACTTGTTTACCTAGCATTTCAGGTTAAATTTGACAGATACATTAGAATTTTTACCTGTTTCTGAATATAGGTTGATTGTTCAAGTTAAATGCTTCACAGCATTTAAATGAGTAGACAATCCCTAATTTGCCTTAATGTGCTTGATTTTAAAGATAATAAAAATCTACATGCATTTTTTCCACAATCATTATTCATTTCTAACATACTTATCAAAATGTAATTCACTACAAAGTTTACATATTTTCTATTAGAGAATCTTTCAAAGATAAAAATCAATCAATGCAATGAATTGTGGCTTCAATTACGCTCTTATGCATTTTTAAAGAATAAATTACTTACATTTAAATTTGCTTTGTGAAGCAATTATACCACCTGTGTAAATGGATTTTTTAAAAAACTGAAATTCAGTCTTGGCATTTTTAATATTTTGTATGGATTTTAAAAAATCCACTGTGTATCTCATTGCATCCTGTACACAGCACACCTAGCTTGCAAAACTACTATGGATGCTAATTATACAGAAGACATAAACTATGCTTTCCCAATTTGTAGCATTTACTGTGATTTATTGTTTGGAATTTTCTAACAATACTTTAAAAAATTATGCTTCACTGAGTGTTTGCAAATTTAACATAAAGATTCACAGAAAATAATTTTCATAATAAAGTTTCTTATATTTAAAAGGATACGTAGACTTATGTTTTAGAATTCCATATATTAAATTAAAAATAGCACAATCATCTGTGAATGATAGTAATGAATATTACTGATATTCAGAAAAATTTATATCCAAAACTACTTAGGCATATCATCCTTAGGCTAAAAATCAGAAGGAAAGTTAAATGATAGGATTTGTGAATTTTCAATTTGCTCAGGAGAGGAAACAATTCTTGTATGCACAATGTGTTCTCATCTATCTTATTCCTTTTGATGACAGGGTATGTTCTCTTTTGTCTACTCTCCTTTATGCTTCCCAGCACACACATTTTAGTCCTGCACATTGAACATTTCTTCCCAAATTGACTGCATTTTCCCTTTAAAATGACATTGCATATCAGATCTGCTATTTTTCAGCATATTCTACCACAAAAGAAAATGTAAATTTTTCTAGCAGTGGATCTTATACATTCATCACTCGTCAGATTTTCTAACAGAAGAATTGAAGAGAAGGAAAAATATATAAGAATAGAAGGTGCAGTGCCTAATACTGCTCTTTCAAAAACTGACTTTACAGGTTAGTGAAAACCTAAAGAATCATCCATTAATTAGCAATTTTATTTATAAGTCAGCATTGATTCAGTTACATTTAACTAAATTAATCACTTTTACATTTTATGTGCAATACAAGTCACAGAATATACATCGTAATGATTATTTCTTTAAGTGTCATACAACGGAAGGTTGATCTCAGTATCTTAATTTTTAAAAGCTGTAATCCCACTGGTATGACTACTGATGAGAAAAATACACATTTCATGCCTCTAGAATTTTAAGGAAGGCAGTTGAGTTTAACACTTCATTAGTCATTTCATACATCACAGGCTCATTATTACTTATTTTTCTTTCTACATCAAGAAGGATTTCCATACCAACTAGAAAAAAAAAAGCATAAAAGAATATCAGGGATTTGTGGTGCACATGAAAGAAAAAGATAAATAAACAGGATGAAAGCAACATTTCAAATGACACAGTGATAATGACTGTTAACATTGTGAGAAGGTACCATTCATCCCACCATCTGCTCCAGACAGGCAGCATAACAAACAAGGTTAAAGGAAAGAAAATGCTTAGGAATTAACACTTTGCTCAATTTTTATTAGAAGCTTCTTTATATTACATAGTCTTTATGCAAAGAAGATAGGACCCCCAGAAACTAAACAGTAGTGTGAGAGGGGTTCAAGCTTCTACCAAGATCCCATCAGACAGGTCCACAAAAGCTGTGTATACCCTTGTAAAAGTCTTAAGGAGTCATAAAAATGTAGTCTTTTTTTAGAAATCCATTTAATGAAGGATCTGAAATCCGGGGACTATTTCTTGGCTCTCTAAGGTCTAAAAGGAATAAGAATAGGTCCAGTTACAATCAAAATGTCTTAAAAACAGGATAGTAGTATCTGAATAAGCCTGGAGCAAGTCAGTAAGACTTCTCAACTTTATTCCTCAGGGAATCTCCTAGGGTTTAGTAGTATTTTCTTGAAGTTCTTTTTGACTTAAAGATCAGATCATCATTTCTGCCTTTGACCCTTAGACTTTTCTTGCCTTAATATCTGTTTTAGTCCATTTTATACTTCTCTAACATAATACCTTAGATTGGGTAATTACAAAGAACAACAAAAGTTTTTTTCTCACATTTTTAGAGGATGGAAGTCCAAGTCACAGGCATCTGTTGAGGACCATTTTTTCTATGTCATCACGTGGCAGAAGGGCAAGAGATAGAGAAAGGGACCAAACTTTCACTTTTATAATGGCATTAATCCCATTCTTGAGGGCAGAGTTCTCATGGCCTAATCACCTTTCAAGGTCCCAACTCTTTATTTTTTTTTCATTTTTTTTAAATTTTTTAATTCTTTTTAATTTCAATATATTTAGAGGGTACGAGTGTTTTTTGTTACACGAATGAATTGCATAATACTGAAAACAAGGCTTTTAGTGTATTCATCACTGGAATGATTGGTGTACATTGTACCCAGTAGGTAATTTGTTGTCCTTTACCCTCCTTCTAATGTTCCCCCTCCTAAATTCTAATGTCCTTTACACCACTTTATGACTATATATACCCATCATTTAGCTCCTACTTATAAGTGAGAACATGTGGTATTTTTTTTTTCATTCCTGAGATACTTCACTTAGGATAATAACCTCCAGTTCCAAGCAAGGTATTTCAAAAGACATTATTTCATTTCTTTTTATGGCTGAGTAGTAGTCCATGGTATGCATATACTACATCTTTTTATTCACTCATCAGTTGATGGGCACTTAGGCTGATTCCATATCTTTGCAATTGTGAATTGTGCTGTGATAAAAATTTGGGTGCAGATGTCTTTTTGATACAATTCTTTTCCTTTGGGTAGATAGATATCCAATAGTAGGATTGCTGGATTTAACGGTAGGTTTAATTCTAGTTCTTTGACAAAACTCCATACTGTTTTCCACAGAATTTGTACTAATTTACATTCCCATCAACGGTGAACAAGTGTTCCTTTTTCACTGCACCTGTACCAACATATATTGTTTTTGACTTATTAATAATGGCCATTGTGACAGGAGAAGGTGGCATCTCACTGTAATTTTAATTCACATTTCTCTGATGATTAGTTATGTTGAGCATTTTTCATGTGTTTTTTTGCCCATTTGTATATCTTCTTTCTAGAAAAATCTATTCATGACTTCTGCCTACTTTTTGATGGGGTTATTTATTTGTTTTGTTTTTGATTTGTTTGTGTTATTTGTGGATGGATATGAGTCCTTTGTCAGTTGTATAGTTTGTGAATATTTTCTCCCATTCCATAGAATATTTATCTACTCTGTTGATTATTTTCTTTGCTGTGTAGAAGTTTTTGGTTCATTTAAGTCCCTTTATTTTTGTTGTTGCTGTATTTGCTTTTGGGGGGTCTTAGTAATAAATTCTTTGCTTAGGACAATGTCCAGAAGAGTGTTTCCTATTTTCTTCTAGAATTTTTATGATTTCATGAATTAAATTTAAGTCTTTAATCCATCTTGAGTTATTTTTTGTGTATGGTGAAAGATAGGGACCCAGTTTCATTCTTCTGCATGTGGCTTTCCAATTTTCCCAGCTTAATACTGTTATAATGACAATTACATTTCAACATTGATTTTAGAAGAGACAACCATGCAAACCATAACAATATCTATCCTCTTAGTTTAATCAATTTCTAAGGATTTCCAACTTCCTTTATCATATTTATGTAATTCCAAAGCCATTTACAGACATATCTCATTTTATTGTGCTTCACCTTATTATACTCTGCATATATCATGTTTTTCACAACTTGAATGTTTGTGGCAACCCTTTGTCAAGCAAGTCTAATGGTGCTATTTTTCCAGTGTGCTCACTTTGTGTCTATGTCACATTTTGAAAATTCTCACAGTATTTCAAACTTTGTCATTATTATTGTATCTGCCATGATGATCTCTGATCAGTGACCTTTGGTTTTAGTATTACAATTGTTTCGGGGCACCACAAACTGTGCCCATGTAAGACACCAAACAATCAATAAAGGTTGTGTGTGTTCTGACTGCTCCATTGGCCACCATTCCCCCATCTCTCTCTCCTTCCTCCGGCTCCCTTTTTCTTGAGATACAACAATATTGAAAATAGGTCAATTAGAATCCTGCCATGACCTTAAGTATTCGAGTGAAAGAAAAAGTTACACATCTCTCATTTTTAATCAAATCTAGATGTGATTAAGCTTAGTGACAAATGCATGTTGAAAACCTACATAGGCAGAAAGATAGTCCTCTTGTGCCAAACACCCAAGTTGTCAATAGTAAGAAAAAGTTATTGAAGGAAAGGAAAAGTGTTACTTTGGTAAACATATTTTTCTTTAATTCCATGTAGTCTGGAAGAGATGACAAAACTGCAGAAGAACAGTGGTAAGCTAGCAAAAGTTTGTTCATGAGATTTAAGGACAGAAGCCATCTTTATAACACAAAAGTGTAAGGTGAAGCAGCAAATGCTGATGTAGAAGCTGCAACGAGTTATCCGGAAGATCCAGTTATGATAATTGATGAAAGTGGCTACACTGAACAACAGATTTTCAATGTAGATAAAATAACCTTATATTGGAAGAAAGCCATATAATCACACAGTGAAAAGGAGGCTATGTGCAAGCCAGGAAGAGATCCCTTATCAGAACCCAACTGTGCTGGCACCCTGATCTTGGACTTCCAGAGTCCAAAACTGTAAAATAAAATTTTAATGTTTAATCCACCCAGTCTATGGTGTTTTGTTATGGCAATCTGAGCAAACTAAGACAGTGCCTTAAATTCATCCAAATTGTTAGGTGTAGCAGTAGTTCACACCTTATTGCTGAGTAATGTTCCCCAGTATAGTTCTACTACAGTTTCTATAACTGTTGATGTACTAAAGGGCATT
>CAUYSK010039261.1:0-12746 GCA_963575035.1 Avahi laniger | reverse complement strand
CAATGTAGATCTTTGCTTTTGAAGGTTCGTGGGAGACAGGAGACATAGCCCAAGACAAGACGGAGTAGAAAGGTGTGATCTGAGATCCCACATAAAGTCAGAAACTCCGCAGGCAACGTCTTTAGTGAAAGAGTAAACTTGCAAAGTCTTTTAAAAGGAGTTGACGAGAAAAATGGTTGGTCTTGGCTTTAACTCAGAATGGAGAGAGAAATAAACTCTCCCCTCGGCCAGCCCTCAGGTGAGATCGGAGCTCAAATTTCCACTTCTTGCTTGGTTCAGACTGGGAAGTTATTTTAAAGGAGTTATTAAAATTATTTTAAAGGAGTCTTCGGTGAGCAACGTGTCCAACTAAAATAGACTAAAATCCTTTCTAGAGGAAAACATAAATCCACACCTAAAAATCTCCTATAGAGTCCTAATGATTATGTGCTCACAATGAAACATTTTAAAAACATACAAAGAAAGAAGATTCCAAGAACAAGTTTTTATAGAAACCACAAACAGCAGAATTAGACCTGTAAACACTTCAGGTATTGGAATTAGAATATTCACATTGGGTAATAAGGATGCTGAACAATTTAAATAAATAAAAAGTATCAAATGTATGAGCACAGAACAAGAGACTATTAAAAAATGACCAGACACAGTTTCTCAAAAAAATTAAATATACACTTACTATGTGAGCCAGCAACACCTGATTATTTGCCAAAGAGAAATGCAAACATGTCCATGAAAGGATTTGTATATGCATGTTTATAAAAGTTTATAATATCCCCAAACTGGAAACGATCCAAGTGCCCATGAACAGTGAACAGATGAACAAATTGTAGTTTATAATGGAAGAGTACCTAGCAATAAAAAGGGAATGAACTATGGATACTTTTAACGACATGGATTAATCTCAAAAACATTCTGCGTAGAGAAAGAAGCTAAACATGAAATAGTACAAACTCTATGATTTCATTTGTATTAACTCACAGAACAGGCAAAAACTAGTCTATAGTGACAAAATGCAGATTAGTGGGTGCCTGGGGCCGAGGGTCGAGAAGTGGATTGATTGCAGAGGGGCAAGGGACCTTTTGGGGACAGCGGAAATGTTTTAGATCTTGATGGTGGTGGTGGTGACATGAGTGTATACATTTGTCAAAACTCATCACACTGTATGCTTCAGACAGATGCTTTTATTATATGTAAACCATATGCAGTATATAAATTATACCTCAGTCAAGTTAACTTTAAAATTAAAAAGGCAATTATCAGATTGGGAGGCCTGGAAGAGCTCACTTTTTGGAACTTTTTCTTTCTTTTTTGTTTGTTTTTGAGACAGGGTCTTGTTCTGTCACCCGGGCTAGAGTGTAGTGGTGCCATCATAGCTCACTGCAGCTTCCAACTACTGGGTTCAAGTGATCCTCCTGCCTCAGCCTCCAAAGTAGCTAGGACTACAGGCACACACCACTATGCCTGACTAATTTTTCTATTTTTTGTGGAGATGGGGTCTTGCTATGTTGCCCAGGCTTATCTCTAACTCCTGGCCTCAAATCATCCTCCCGCCTTGCCCTCCCAGAGTGCTGGGATTCACAGGTGTGAGCCACTGTGCCAACCTGGGCCTTTTTCTTTCACACAGCTGATCATGCCCTTCTCGAGACACTTCTTCTTCCGGGACACCCTGCTTTCTCTTGGGTTTCCTTCTACCTCCCTGGCTGCTGCTTCTCAGGCTCCTTTGTTCTTCCCAACCTCTAAGTGGTGGAGGGTCCCATCCCTCTCCTACCTGCATTTACTCCCCGGGAGATCTCTGGCTTTGAATCTGCCTGCCCACCCCCACGTTCACATCTCTAGCCCAGCCCTCACCTCTGGCCCCCAGTGGGATTGCCCAGCCCCCTCCCGCATGTCACCTGTTGGAGGTCCCATGGGTACCTCGGCCTCAGCACCTGCAAAACCACCCTCCTGACTTCCAGCCCCACCGCCCTGCCCCTCCCCCAGCGTCCCCACCCCAGTTGGTGCTGCTGGGGGGGGCGCTTCCACCAACTCCAGGAGTCATCCTGGACTCCTCTCTTCCTCTCACACCCACGGTTAAGCCATCGGTGAACCCTGTCGGCTCTGCCTCTGAGAATGAGTCCCCATCTGACTGCGGGTTACCCGCTCCACTTGCTTCCTCCCTGTCCGAGCCACCACCGTTCCCTGCCAGGATTCTGGTGGCTCCCCTGACGGGTGTCTCTGCTTCCGCCCTCGCCTCCCTGTAGTCTGTGGCCAGCAGGGCAGCCGGAGGGAGCCTGTCCTAACGTGGGCCGAGTCACGTCTCTCCTCTGCTCAAACCCTTCCGACACCCCTCTGCTCGCTCAGCATAGGCAGACCCTTCCTTTGGCTTCTATGTCTGATCCGGTTCTGCCTTTTGCCTTTCTGACTTTGTCACTGGCCGCCCTGTCCGCCCACCCCTCCCTGGGCCGCAGTGGCCTCACACAGGTTCCCGAATGCGTCATTCATGGTCCCGTCTCTGGCTCTGCACTTGCTGCTTCCTCTCCTGCGACTTGGGTACCCCAGATATTCCCACTGCTCGTTCCCTGGCTTCCATCGGGTCATTTTTTTTTTTTTTTTTTTTTGAGACAGAGTCTCACTCTCTTGCCTGGGCTAGAGTGCCATGGCATCAGCCTAGCTCACAGCAACCTCAGACTCCTGGGCTCAAGTGATCTTCCTGCCTCAGCCTCCCGGGTAGCTGGGACTACAGGCACGTGCCACCGTGCCCTGCTAATTTTTTTTATTTTTTGTTGTTTGGCTAATTTCTTTCTATTTATAATAGAGACAGGGTCTCGGGGTCTCACTCTTGCTCAGGTTGGTCTCAAACTCCTGAGCTCAAGCAATCCTCCTGCCTTGACCTTCCAGAGTGCTAGGATTACATGCATTAGCCACCGCGTCCAGCCAGCTCTTATTTTTATTGTGTGGAGAATATATAATATGATTCACATAAATCAAATTCATCTCTGATGCAATGCAACTATGGCCATCTGATTAGTATTTACCTGAGAAGAAGCACACTTGGGCTTCTGTTCTTGTTTCTGCACAGTTTTTGTGAATGGCTTGGTTTAAGAGATGCAGAAGGAAGCATATTCATTGTCTATAATAACATAAACCTTGGAGGAGAGCTAATATTTTGGACTATAGAGTCAATACACAAACAGATTTCAACAATCTAGAATTGTGGTTGCAAATGAAGATGACATTTAACAGAGCCACATATAAAGTCGTAGATTTAAGTCCCACATATTAGTTCATTCAGAGTGATAAATACTTAAATTTATATTTAAAAGAGACACCTGTTGAATATGAATTAAAAAGTAGGAGTTATGGCAGTGAGAACTCTATGTTAGGATAATAATAATCTAGAAGTTAATCAAAAACAAGTTCACAGTAGAAAAGGCATTTTTAGATTTTATTTTTAATAATCCTTTTAGAAAGATAATGACAAGGTAGAAATGAAAGGTAGGAATAAAAATATCTGAATCACCATGTGTGTGTCTCTCTCTACACACACACACACACACATACACATGCACACAATTTATTTCAAACTCTCAAAATTTAAAAAAAAATAAAATTTTAGCAAAATTTATCAATGACTGTCTCAATGTCATTTATTAAAGTAAATGGTTGTTCCTGAGAGCAACTTGGAGCTCTTTGAAAGAAGCTTAAGAGCTAGTAGATGATATCGTTGTTTCACGTGATTTAGATGAAACAAAACAAAGAACTTTTTAGGTGGAGAAATGAAATGGTTTCCCAGGAAGGATCATGGACTCATAATGGTAGACTATAAATGCAACCAACTTGTCTGAATTCCCTCTCAGTGAAATTCTTCTTTAAGACTTTATAGAATCCTGGAATGAAAGTGTTTTTACAAATATGCTAAATATAAGTAATAGTAATGCTTTAAAACATGTTTTCCAAGTAGTCATTTATCTCGTCTCCTACTCCCTATTTATTTAAACACAGATTTGAGAGGCAAACTCTTAAGTGTTGGAAAATTTTGGTGACTCAAATTGACTTTTTTAGCTGTGAATTTTGAATCTTGATCTTTTCCCGGGACAGCAATATGAAGTTCAATACTTAAAATGCTGGACAGTGGCAGCGAGCTGCAGCCCCAGGCAGCCACCATATCACAAAGAGAAACAGCAGATACTTAGTGTATTGTGATGCCAGATGATTTTGCCACTGTAGGCTAGTGAAAGTGTTCTAAGAACATTTAAGATAGACTAAACTAAACTATGATGCTTGGTAGGTTAGATGTACTAAATGTATTTCAACTTACGATATTTTCGGCTTATCATGGGTTTACAGGGACATAACCCCATTGTAAGTCAAGGAGGGTCTGAACACTGTAGAATATCGGTTAGTTACCCTGGTGATCATGTGGCTTACTGAGATCTGCAGGCTCCCAGAGAGTATATACTGCATATTTCTAGCCCAGGTAAATATCAAAATTGAAAATTCGTGGTACAGTTTCTACTGAATGCGTATCACTTGTGCACCATTGTGAAGTCTTAAAATTTTAAGTCGAACCATGGCAAGTGGGGACCATCTGTCTTCTACATTTCACCACTTCTAACCACCTCCACTCCTAGATTTCTAAACTATTATGAGCTTTTAGTAGCCTATTCAAACAGCTTCCTCACTAGTCTTTCTTCCCTCTTGCTCCATGAGAATTGATTTTCCACTTAAATGTCAGAGGGATCCTTTAAAACGCAGCCAGATAACGTCATTGCTATGCTCCAACCCCTGCAAAGGCTGGCTACCACTTATCCTTGGAGGCCCAGCCCAATCCGACCCCCAGTTCTCTCTGCAGACTCACCTCCTATCAGATCTCTGAGTCACTCTCTCCTCTCCAGCCTCAGTGGCCCCCTTGTTAGTCCTCTAACATACACCAGGCAGAGCTTTTGAATGGCTGCTACCCTGGCCTGGAACATCTTTCCTCAGTTACCCGCTTGACTCATTCTCTCACTTCCTTCAGGTCTGTGCTCAATTGTAACTGCCTCAAAAAGGGATTCCTAAACACCTCTTCTAAATCAACACATCTTCACTCTTTACTCTCTTGCACTTTGTTTTCTTCACAAGAAAAACCTGACACTATTTGTCTGCTTGTCCTCGTATTTCCATTTCTCTGCAAATGCAAATGCAATGGAAATAGAGATATTTTTTCCCTTTGGTCTTCTCCCCACTGCCTAGAAACAGGCTTGAATAGACCTCAAGAGAGACTCAATGGATATTTATAGAATTAAAAAATTAATAAATGATTTCTAATCTTTAGAAAATCACATGCTTCTCTTGTATTCTCATTTGTCGCTTTCAAGGTTTCCCAGAACTCCATTCACTGGATCATCCATGTCTAAGTCTTATCTAGAATGCACCTTCCTGGGAGAGTGCAGCTTACTCCGTCCAGGGCTAACTAGCCCTGACACACCGTGCTGAGGCCAGGCAGGGGCTTCCTCTCGCATGCTTCCCAACTGAAATACCATCTCTTCCCCGCATCATTATTGGTCCAACCAACCAAAAGACATGTGTTCTGGGATCCCGCCCATTGTTTACCCTCCAAGAACTGCTAACTGCCTAACCTGTTTTTAAATGGAATTCATGCATATTCAAAACTGGCTACTAAGGGAGGACTATGGCTCAGAAAAAAGAGATACATTGTATTTTTTCCCCCAAAAAGTGACATATTTCTCTCATCTTTTTCTGTACCAGATATGGCAGAGCTGTCCAATAGAAATATAACAAAGCCACAAATATAAGTAAGCTACATAGGTCATTTTAAATCTTCTAGGAGTTGTGTTTAAGAAATTTAAAAGAAACAGACAATTGATAATAATATATTTTATTTAACAAAATATATCTAATACATTATGAGTTCAACATGTAACCAGCATGATGATAAAAATTCTTGTATAAACTATGAGAGTCGTAACAGTCTGGCCACATCATGAATCTTTCAGGGTGCTAAACTGAAGCAGTGGTCATTCCCACACAGACTGTTACAAAACTGTGGTTCTCAAGGAGGGACTGGCAGAGGGAGGGAATGAGGAGTGGGAGTCAAAACCATTTCAGAGAACTTTCGAAATGTGCCTGTAGAGAGAAAAAGCATGTGTGATCTGAAAAAATTCCCCAGACAACTTATAAGTCACTCCCATTTCTTTCCCAATTTAAGAACCAGAATGGAAAAGAGAATCCTTCTAATGGGAATGGAGAATTATTATAATAAAGATTTTTCCACTTCCAACACTCAAAGATTACATGATTTAGAAGCTTGGCATCCTCCCAGCTTTCTCTAAATTATCCCACATTATGTAACACTCATTTTTCCAAATAGAGGTGAAAGACGACATCCTTAATGTCCATTTTAGCTAAATACATCCCTTTTGGCCCAGTGTGTAGAACATATCTAGATTAATGATCGAAGGTTTCTAACTATGAAACAAATCACTGCTACCTTTCCTCTAACCACTCACTGTCTCTCTCTACTGACTTTTCTCTTGTGCAGGGCTTTTCACAGGACGACATGTTTGGACTTCAACTTTTAACCTCTTTGAGTTGAAGTGGATGAGACGGCATGTTAGAACAAAAAGTCATGGAGAAAGCCAAAATTAAATATCAAAGAATAGGCATGGCTTTGGGAGACAATTCCAATTTGTATTTGCTTTCCCACACCATTTTATATCCCATGGTGGAGGTTGTCATGAGTAGGAAGCATATTAGTAAGTTGACCAATGGCCTGTGATTTCATATATTGGCATCATCTTAATTCTGCTTGTGATTCACATTGTAACAACAGTAATCTACACATTTCAGGGTTGTTGTCTAAAGATGTAAAAATTTATGTAAATGAATGTTTTCAAAATACTTTTGAAAAAATAATTTAAAAATCACCAAAAGGCTTTGTTTTTAATTGTCAAATGCTTTCTCATTTTCAGATGACAAGCTCAGTGACAGATACTCGATGTTCCTGAGAGTTTTTTTATAATATGCAAACTCTTTGATTTGAAGATTAAGAGTTTAGTGGCACACAATGGCCCCTGTGGCTTTAAATGCTTTAATTATTTCAAATACAAATTTAAAATTCAGACACCTAGTGTTACTTAAATGCACCCAGGTTTTTGTGGTTTAATAATAACATCTGTTTTGGTTTTTCAACCACAAAAGTGCGTTTAATCTGTTCTTCCTTTAGTTGAACTTTTCACATCTGCTTCGGCTCGGTTCCCATAAGCTAAAGACCAGATCTTTTCCAAAAGTAGGAAGTCTACCTGTACAACTGTTGTTCTAGCTCAAAAGATCTGTTTTTAATACCAGCTGAAGATTTCAAAAGAATAACAAAAATAAACTCTTTACCCAGAATGCATTTCTTATGCTTTTTGGCTTACATATCATAGTGTGGTCATTTTATGAATGCAATGCTGCCTGGAAATTTTAAATTAAAACAGTGAATTGTCAGATCACACACACCCAGGTAGTCTCCTGACCCCCTAAGATTTTTAATCACAGAAAAAGAATGCATTCTATTAAGTTAATTATTCGTGAAGAAGTTATACCAAGGGTGGACAATGGCTTCAAGATCTCAGTGGTTTGTTTTGGACACATACCTAATGCTTATCTGAATCCCAAGGGTCCTGAGAAGTAGGCCGGAAAATGTTGCAAGGACATTACTTCACAGATTTTCCACAATTGTTTGCTGCCTGTGAGGCTTCAGCTCTTCTGCTCCTGTTTATAACCAATGCTAAGAGACATTTCTAAAATCAGAGACTCTGAAACGAAATTCTTACAAGCGTCTTTGAGAAACAACCAAGGTGCTAAGAAGAAACAAATTTTCTTTCCTTATGAATTTGGTAGAGAAAGTTATTGAACAAATGAGTGCCTGGGTTAGATATGTGTTAATTGGTTTTCTCAAGTGGAAGAATTAACTCTCTTTTTCAGCATTTACATGAGATTGAACAAAGCTGAATATTCATTCTTTATTTGGACAAGATATAATTGATATCAAGTTAGTCTAATTATTTTATTTTAGAAAGTTATTTTGAATATGTGAGATGCACATAATTATATATTTTTCCTGACACATGATTATGTAATTATGTCTGGTCCTGTTTACAGGACAGCGTAACACAGCATACTGCAATTAGTAGGTGTTCAACCCATGTTTGGTGAATGAGGCCTAATGAGGCAATATAATGGGCAAAGAGTACCTTTGTCAATGCAAACAAGATGACTCCATGATTTGAATAATCTCCCAGTGCCTTACGTAAATAAGAGCTGTCAGCGGGGATGATTCAACTTAATTTTTAAAAAATTAATATATTGCATGACATGTGCAAGTCACTACGATAGTCACAATGAGTAGGAGTTTTCCAAGGTTGAAGTATAAGTATGAAAATTATGAAAAAGTGCCTTAAGAAAAATAGGAAAACACTGCTATGGCAAATCTAGTGTTTGAGACAGGCCTTAAAAGAAAAGTCATCAAAATTTGGAGAGCGTTGAATGAAAAGTGAGAAAGAAAGTGATTTGGTAAGACAGCAAAAGATTTCCGGTGTAGAGAACAGATTTAGGAATATAGGGAATTTCAGACAGGCTAGTTTGGAGCACAAGCTGATAGAGGATTAGACAATGATCGAGATAAAAGAGTAGCAGGGTGGCGTGCTATGGAACACTTTAAATGCTGTGCCAAGCAGTGTGTACTTAATACAGCAGGAAATTAGAACCGGAATCTTCAAATTAGGTTTTCTCACTGTAACATTCAAATATTTACCACAAATTTTCACTCATTTTGCCAGCATAGACAGAACAAAGGAATTACCGTTCTTTTCCAAACTTCGCCAAATATTTTTGCATTGTTGTTAAATGCATTTTTTATTTAAAAGAGAATTTGACAGGTTGCGTATATGGGTTGGGGGGCAGTCCTGTCAAATGTTCTGAACCTTACATTCACTAATGGGCTTGAAGATAAAGTAGAAATGGTTCTTTTAAAGTTCATGCAAAAGAAACATACATCCTCTGGAAAAGAAAAGTAAAACGTGAGTAGAAAAACCATTTGTGAAACTTCTTGCACCCAATACTCAAAATTAAATGCTATCAAGACTATTGGCAATAGTAAGAAGTTTCCATGCATGGACCACTGATCGAATGACAGTTAACAAGATTTTTGTAAATGACAAGAAGGAAAAGGACTATGTCACAAAATGACAAAAACTTCTCTTGTGTGATTTTGGATCTAAGCATTTATTTATAACTGTTTTTGTCATTTTGTTGAGAATCATAAAAGCAACTGTATAAATCTTAATTGAGAAAAGCTCCATGCTCAAATCCTTCAATGATTTAAAATAAGAGTGATGAGATATTGAAAAATATAGAATTTTGTGGGAATTTTTTTCCCATATGATAATAGTATATAGATAGAGCAGGGATTCAGGAATATATAAATCTAGATATATGTGTGTGTGTATTTGTACGTACACACACACATACACGCAGAGGAAAAATACATTACTATTTCTGCCACTTCAAGATTAAATTAAATGCTAAGAGTCATACCCTCACTAATTCATTTATTTATTTAAATTTTACTGGGACATGACTATGTGAATGGAATCTGGAATAGAAAGGTAAAAAGATTCAATATGTCCCAAATGCCACAAGCCAAATTGCTATTGTTATCCCTGTCTTTTCCACTACCACCTGACTTGCTTCCAATATTATCTCCTATCTACTGAGGAATATAAAGCACAATTCATGACCTCATCCTCTCTTCCTTTCCCATGTCCAGCCCAACATAATGTCTCACACTTTTACTCATGATATATTTTTCAATCCCAACTCTATCACCAGTTCTATCACCCTAATCCAAGCCACCAGCATGTCATATGTAGATGACTGCAGTGGTACATCATCTGATTCATGTGCTCCTCCCCCACACTTCTCCAATTCATTTTTCAGGCAGGAGGCACATTGATATGACTTTGTCACCTCCCACCCCCAGCTGTTTCTATCCCTTTACCATTGCTCTTAGAATTTTGCTCACTGTTGTACTTCTAGCATTTAGCTAAGAACAGGATTGAATTCCGTTTAATCACAATACTCAGATGGGAAGAAAGACTAATAAACAAATAACAGGATAAATGGCGTAACTGGAAACATGCAGAAAGTGGTTACTCTGCTCTTACTCCCAGAGGCAGCTATGTTTCACATGAACAACAATAACAAAAAAATCATTCTCTTCCACAAGGCAATATTATCTTTGCTTCTTTATAGGGTTCCCATGATGACTCATTGGTTTGGTATTCTGGAGTTGGTGGACATGATTCAGAACATGAGAAACCTAATTCTTTAGAAGTCAAAAGGAAGTTTTGAAAATGTAATTCATAAAGAAAAGTGTTTCCCAAATTTTTTATGGGCTTCCTTAAAAATCTTCGTTATTTTGCTGGTCCCAGAACTTCCAGCATAACCCTATGTTATTACCCAAGATTTGAAGTAGGGTTGCTATTGAGGAAGCTACCTGGACTCAAATCTAACTCTATTTCAGAATTCCACCATATGTTTTCCCTTCTCATAAAGGATTAAAACCACATCATGATAGATTAATCTGTGAGAATCATAAGGCTTTTAACAAGGAAGAAATGGATTAAAAAAACACTTTATATCTTATTAAAGAAATCCCTCTGCTCCTCAGAAGCAGTTTTCAGCATCTTATTAGTGGCATTTGATCTGACTGACATATTGACCAGTAATTGGAACAGAAGAATGGATCTTTTCCACTTAGATCACAAAGGGAATATAAATCTGTGGCCGTAAATTCAAGAGGGACAATGTTCAAAGAATTTCTATAGAATAAACCCCTCTTGCTCTAAAACAGTCTTGGAAGTTGTCTTAGATATATCCTTGGCCTTTTAAATAAATCAGTGCACAATAGGTTTACCTGTTGTTTTTATTTGTATTTGCAAATAGACCAAAATAGAATTGATCTTAAAGTGAAAGTAACTTTAAATGCCCACCTTCTAGTCATATCCACAGAAAATACTATATTAGTAGCCAAAACATTATTGGCTAATGTTCTCTTGTTGTTTACCTTGTGTTTATGTTTTTTCTTTTTTGTTATTTTACACTACTCACACATTCACATTAATTGGTTTCAGTATTATATTTTTATTGATCAACTTCTCCTGAAGTCAGAATGATACAGATATCTTTTTTATAAAATTCTGAAATAAATAGTGAAATAACTCTGACTGTAACACAATGATAAATATTTGAAGATGGTGGATGAGAAAAGCTGCCAGTCAGAGTGTCTCTGCAAAAAAGACAGATTTTAGAAGTGAAAAAAATAAACTAGCAGAAAAAAATAGATCAGGTGAGGGTCAGAAGGAAGGATGCCTGAAACTACAGGAGACTCCACGGGAACACGTTGTGGAGGAGAACTGGAAGGAGAAAGGCCCCCGAGAGGCTTGGACACCAGCGACAAAGGGTAAGTGGAGCAGATAACTTCCCCCTCCCTTGCCTCTTGGACTGTCGGTGGGCTCCTGAGTGGCTGGAGAGACCTGCCAACACCATCCCAGAGACGGCTGCCATCAGTGAGCAGTGAGCCTCTTGCGGACATGGCACCAGGCTCCCAGCTCCCTTGAGGCACCTCCCTGTGTGCAGACCCAAGCCTATTGGCAGACGCCATAGTGCTCTATTCTCTCCTTCCCCTTCCTTACCCGCGGGTGCCCAGAGAGACAATTTAGCCATCACACAGAGGAATCTCCAAGGAATGGGACCTTTTTTGGGGGGGCCCTACAACAGACTGAGGGGTACTCAGACTGCAAACTTTCAACCCACCAGCCCTCCCAGGTGCTGGTTGCCTAGTGACTCCAGGAGAGCAGGGCAAATCCCAAGGTGGAGTGAAATCGATCCAGCTTGGGCACCTTGTAGGTGATTGAAGATCAGCATCCCTCTCCTTGGCAGGGTCAGGGATTGATCTCCAGGACCCAGGGAACAGTCCTGCAGATCAGAACCCGTATACCCAAGTCATGATTCCACTGCCCCTGGGCACAGAAGGGAGATCTGTGAAAGAGCCTACTGAGGAGTGTGCACCTTCAGGAGCAGATCAATGTGCCTGAGTGGCTATCCTCCTCCCAAAAGAGGGCTGTGCACCAGGCTCAGGCTGCAATCTTGGGTAGGGAACCTCCTGGCCCACATCACAGCCAGGGGAGATCCATTAGTCTGAGGTCCCATTTGCTGGCAGAGGTCTGGGAGAGGCCACAGAGTGGGGGAGGGTTGAGGGGAGCGAGACCTGCTCCAGAGTGTGGGTCTCAGACAGTCCCACCCCCAAGCCCAGATTTTTCAGCTGAGTGGAACCATTTGATCCCCTCCCAACAGATTTGCACAGAAGCAAAGAACAGACCTTTGACCCCTGCTAACAGCAGTTGTGGAGCCTGAGGGCAGGCTTACCCAATCCAGCCCCACCCAGACTCACCCCTGACCTGTCCCCACTGAGGTGGAGAATAAGGACACACTTGGAAGGCACAGGGCCCCACTCACCTCTGGAGGCACAAGACGGCCTCTCCAGAGGAACAAGAGCTGGCTACAGGACCCAAAAGCAGCACTGAAGCTCACTCCTCCCAGCAACTATGACCTACTGACAGGGAGGTTATTCTGCACACCATTTTACTACATCTACTGATTCATCATAAAGAGTGTGGTCGAATCTCACCCACAAACACCACCTACTGGCTCAGAGACTAAAC
>CAUYSK010039260.1:0-34104 GCA_963575035.1 Avahi laniger | reverse complement strand
CCACTCACCTGCTTGCCAGTTTTGTTTATTATGAACAAAGCCTCTAAAAACATTATTCATGTGCAGATTTTTGAGTGAACATAAATTTTTATTTCTCAGAATAAATGCCCAGGAGAGCAATTTCTGGGTCATATGGTAGTTCCATATTTAGTTTGTTCTCCTACCCCATGTAGAGCTCTTCTTAAGCATATTTAGTTTTTTTTTTTTCCCTTGAGACAGAGTCTCACTGTGTTGTCCAGGCTAGAGTGCCGTGGTGTCATCTTAGCTCATAGCAACCTCAAACTCCTGGGCTCAAGCGATCCTCCTGCCTCAGCCTCCCAGATAGCTGGGACTACAGGCATGTGCCACCATGCCTGGCTAATTTTTTCTATACATTTTTAGTTGTCCAATTAATTTCTTTCTATTTTTAGTAGAGACGAGGTCTCGCTCTTGCTCAGGCTAGTCTCGAACTCCTGAGCTCAAATAATCCACCTGTCTCAGCCTCCCAGAGAGCTAGGATTACAGGCGTGAGCCACCGCGCCAGGCCTAGAACACTGCATTTTTAGAGAAGTGTCAAGACAAAGGAAACGGTCTTTAGATTGTGGGGAGGGACACATGCAGGAGCTAGCCAGGTCTGCCATGCAGATTCCTCTGGGGCTGTACCCAGGCTGATAAGGGTCTAATGTTGTCACGAATGATCAACCTTTTTTCTTCCTGGTAGGGAGGGGAGGAGGATGCTTTTCCTTTGTAAATTTATGTCCTGCTTTTAGGCAAATGGAAGAGGACAGAGAGTTTTTCTTGTATCTCCTTTTTCTCAATTGCCCTGAACTCAAAATAATCCTATGCCAGGATGGCATATTTTGGGATGGCACATTTTGGTCTCCTATAAGAGGTATCTGTGTGTTGGGGTAGAGGTCCAGGGCTGAGGCCAGACCACGTTAGAGGAGGTTGGAGCCTGTGGAAAGGGGTGAGCCAAGAGGCGTTGCCATTGGAGGAGTGGGCAAGCCATCGCAGAACAGGGATCTGTATTATCCACTTAAAAATTGCTTATTGTTTGCTTTGCCACATTGCAAACCCATCTAACTTCTTAGGCTGCTGATGACTTGGGCAAATAGCGTTTTTGTTTTGTTTTGAGTGATGGTGGCAAAGTTGCTGGAGGAGTTTAAGGGAAAACAATTAATTTCCATGAATCATTGCACAAGAACAGCTTGAGGGGGAGGCCCGTGAGAGGCAGGGTCTCCACAGAACAGGCCTTTAGGGCTGGTGGTGACCTTGGCAATGCAGACCCCTAGAGAGCTGGACATAGGAGAGAGAGGACCTGAATTAATGTTTTTAGATTATAAGGGACTGGGTAATGTCTCCTGGCATGTCAATTATGTGATGAATAAAACAAAGCTAGGGCATTACAATATTCTCTGGACCAAACTCCCATTTCCTGATTTCTGTCACTTGCTGGCCCATCAGGAATTGAGTTGACCAAGCTTTTTTCAAGAAGCTTCAACCCTGATCTGAGCTGACTGTAATTAAGTATTGTTCGTTATATTTGATCCTCTAGAAGATGGTAGCTCTGGATTAATGATGACAAATCTGTTATGGATCAGTGCTTCTCTTTTGTTATTAAGTAATTATAGGACAGCAGAGCACATATGGGGACTGTCGTAGATGCAGGAGAAGATGCCTCCTGCCCTGTGACCCTGCAGACTCAGGGAGGCCGCCACCATAGCCAGAGGAGTCTGGGGCTGATAGGCAGCTCAGCAACCCACCAGGCTTCCATCCACAGCCACTGGAGAAGCATTGGGAGAAAACCCAGAGCCACGGTGGGGGTTAAACGTGCGGAAGATCTGTTCCTCCCTCACAGAGCCTCTGATCTGGTTCAGAAGTCAGCTTTCTTTTCATTCGGATAACATTCTTTTCTAATTCTCAATGTAAATTGCTCTTTCACCCCTTATTATAGCAAATTATGGTTGCAGACCTATAATTAATTTACAGAAGCATGTTTCCTGCAATTATAAGAGCACATGCTCAGCAGAGGTCGGCAAAACCGTGTATGTGCTGTGCTTGGAAGTGAGGTGTGTTTTGCGAGTAAGTTATCAATAAAGCACAAGAAGTGCATGATTTCCTCACAGTCTCCACTGTCCCAGCTTTTCTCAATGTCTTCGTCTTTGAGTGATCCCAAGGCATTCATAGCGGATGTTCCCATGCCCAGAGATGGAAGGAGAAAGGCAGACTCACTGCCACGCCACTGGCTCCTGCTTCTCATTTCCTTGGAACACTCAGCCACTTTGTGAGACAGCTCTCCAGCTCAAGAATCACCCTCATGTTCCTAAACTAAAGCTGACCTGGGTACTCCCAAAACTTGTGTCCCACGGGTCTGGTGAACACCCCACTGACCCCCAAATTTCCCTTTTCTTAGCTTCTGATTCTTTCAAGCCTTGGCCTGGCATGCCTCCAGGCAGCGGAAACACCCCCTCTGCCTGTCTTTGCAGCAGCAGAGCTGTAGGAGAGCTCAGGGTCCTCTCTCCTGCCCTCCCTTTGAAGCAGGCCGAGCTGAGCTTTAATACTTTGAGCTTGATCTTTCTTCACTCTGCATCAGGCCAGACATCAGACAGAGCATCAGCTCTGTCTATTGTCTCTTTCCTTTAGGAGCTCGCTAAAGTTTTTTGCTAACATATGCCATTTAATTTGGTCCCGTGGGGTCCCCAGCATGAGAGATATGTCAAGAGTCAATCAGTTCTCTACCATATGACCCCCAATTCCACCGCTGGGTGCATATCCAATGGAGGAAGAATCAAGATATGGAAAAGATACCTGCACCTCCATGTTTACTGCAGCACTATTCACAATAGCCAAGATTTGGAATCAACCTACATGTCCATCAGCAGATGAATGGATAAAAAAATTGTGGAACATATACACAATGGAATATTATATAGCCATAAAAAGAATGAAATCCTGCTATTTGCAACAACATGCATGGAACTGGAGAACATTATGTTAAGTGAAATTAGCCAAGCACAGAAAGATAAATCTTAAATGTTCTCACTCATATGTGGGAGCTAAATATTAAAAACAATTGAACTTATGGAGACAGTGAGTAGAATGATGGTTACCGGAGGCTGGGAAGGGTAGCAAGGTAGGGGGATAAAATGGGTTAATGGGTACAAAAATATAGTTAGACAGAATGAACAATATTTGATAACACAACAAAGTGACTATAATCAGCAATAAGTGAAACAACTAAAAGAGTGGGATTGAAATGTTCCTAAGACAAAGAAATGTTAAATGCCTGAGGTAATGGATACACCAATTACCTTTATTTGATTAATTCACATTGTATGCCTGTATCAAACATCACATGTACCCTATAAAGATACACAGCTATTACGTACCCATAATAATTAAAAAAAAGAGTCAGTTGATACTGGGAGCCCGGAAAGCATCCATTTTTCAGACAAATCCTACTCACCTTTCCCTCTGAGCAGCTGCTTCCTCCCAGGAGGCACCGTCTGTTAGAGCCACGTTACCGCAGGCCCACGCTGATCCGCAGCTGTCTTCACACCTCATCTTTGGAAGCTCAGCCTGGCACCAGGACGGTGGCCCCAGCAACTATCTGAGCATGTTCCCTCACGGCACAGGCCAAGTCTGTCACCTGGAAATGCTCCTGTAGCACTTGAGGTTTTCCTCACAACTGTGTGTATTAGTTTCCTATTGCTGATGTAATTAGTGGCCACAAACTTGTGGCTTAAAATGACAGAAATTTATTTTCTTGTAGTTCTTTAGTTCAGAAGTCCAAAATCAGTTTCCCCAGGCTAACTAAGGTCAAGGTATCTGCACAGCCAGATCCTTCTGAAGGCTCTGGGGGAGATCTGTTTCCAGTCCTTTCTAGGCTCTGGAGGCTGCCTTGGCAGTCCTCGGCTCATGCCTCCTTCCTCACCTCATTCCAGTCTGTGCTTCTGTTGTGCCACCTCCTACTTCAGTGTTAAATCTCCCTTTGCCTCCCTCTTGTGATGATATTTGGGACCAATCGGATAATCCGGAATATTCTCTATATATCAAGATCCTTAATTTAGTCACATCTGAATAATTCCTTTTTATCATATAAGGTAATATTCCCAGGTTCCGGGATTAGGATGTGGACATATTTGGGGGCCATTACTTGTCCTACCACACCATGTTTGAAAGTAAGCACAGTAACACTTGCTTTTGAGCTGGCCCTCTCTGGCCTCTCAGAGCCTCGCTTTCTTCCAAAGGGAATTCCTTTCCCTCTCTTTGGCTTCCTCCCCATGTCTTCTTTTATTATTTTTGCCTCCTCATTGCTCCAGTGTGATTGCAAAGCCCCAGTTCCTTGAGTCTGTGGGCAAAGCTGACCCCTTCGATGGGTTAGGCTGGGCAGAAGCCATTTATATTTCTCTATAACATAGTGTTACTGCAGTTCGAAGTCAAGCAAAAATCCCATTAATTTTCTGCCTAGTGTTCAGTTCTCCAGAATTTCTCATTAGAGATTTGCTGGTGCTTGTCCTGTCCCTCGGAGGCTCAGTTCTGACTGGGGAAGATCCTGTTAGGTGTGGAGAATGGCAGAAAGGGCTGGCTGAGGACAGGAGTATTGCTCATTCAGTGACGCTGACATCAGGGACTTAGCATTTGTGGCAGTGCCAATTTGTACCATGTTGTAATTTCCTCCAGGGGGGCTTAGTTGTCTGGGTGTATATGACACGAAATCAGACTGCAGCATTGATCAGTGGTGTGGTTTGCCTAGTGGATGAGGCAGAGGGACAAAGAAAAGGACAGTTGAGTTTGGGGGAGAGTACTGTTCTACCTTGGGTGGGGAGAAACATTTATTTAACAAATTTATATAATGACTGCACAGTACTATGTGCTTTATATTTGATTCTCACAGAACCTACCTGATGGGGTTGCTATCCTCATTGTAGATATGAGGAAAGTTTGCCACAGAGAGGCTAAATAACTTGGTCCAAGTCTCAATGGCTATGAAGGGGCAGAGCTCAGATGCAACCCCAGGGAGTTTGGTGGTAGAGACTCTGTTCCTCACCCTTCCCCTGTGCTGCGAAGAGGTTAGGGCGGTGGACTGGGAGGAAAGGGAAGCCTTCAGGGACAAGTGTCTGTGAAGTCCCGGATATCAGAGGAGCATGGACATGGAGTGGGGTGAACATTTGATTTGAGATGTGGAGTAGTTCAGAATTATGACAAAATCTAGAAGGTAGCTGTGGATATGGGTAGCTGAAATGGAAAGGAATGGAAGGTCACTGAAATTCATGGGTCAGTAAACTCTGAGGCCAGGTGTTGCCTGGGACACAGAGCACTGAGATCATCCAGAAGAGTGGAAGGAGCTGGGGTGGGAAGGAGGGAAGGGAACCAGATGCCAGAGTCTGGCAAATGGAGGGGTAGGACTAGGAGGTCAGTAGGCAATAACGAGAGGGAGATGTCATGAACTTCAAAGAAAGAGGTCATTTTACAAGCATATGTGGAAATATCATTGATGAACAAGGAGAAATGCAACACCTCCACTTGATTCTGAAGTTACGATGGGGCATAGGAGAAGGAGCAGCCTCTTGGGAATATGGCTGTAGATAGAACTGAATTTTTTAATTTTGATTAATTTAAATTTGAATTTAAAAGCTGATACTGATTTGGTTATTGAAAAAAATTTTAAGTATGTTTAGAACAGCTTGGAGATATGAGTCTACTTTTCCATTGGGAATTTTATGAAACTGAGATGCAGACCAAGTACTTCCAATGAAAATATAAGCATTCAAACTGAAATGTGCCGTATGTGTAAAATATACACTGCATTCCAAAGAGGTAGTAGAAAAAAAATGTAAAGTATTTCATTAATAATTTTCCTATCTTGATTACATGTTAATGTTTGGACATATTGAGTTAAAGAAAATATTTTATTTAATTAAATCTCACTCATTTCCTTTTACGTTTTTAGTGTGGTTACTAGAAAATTTAAATTTACAGATGTAGCTTACATTGTTTTTCTATTGGGCAGTGTTATTGAGGCCTGGGAAGATAGGGATGGGAAATGTACTGGCACTGGCTGGCCTTGGGGTCTGAAATGGAGCTCTCATGTCATCATGAGGCAGTGAAAGCAAACGCACAACTGTGGCAGTGTCTATGGTGGCAAGTGTTTCAGGCTTCATGAGATACAGATGTGGTGGCAGATGCATGAGGAAGCAGCTGGAATCAGGACAAGTTATGGACATTTTGTTTATAGGAGACATTCACATGTACTATTACTCTAAGCAAATCAGTATTTTATTAATAGGAAACTGCTGGAAAGAAAAATAAAGGCATGACTTAGGGATTTGCGGAGAGAGTAGCAGGGTGAGTGAGGGTTTCAGGTGTGCACAGGTGTGTCAAAGTTCCTTATGCTGAACTTGAAAGATGCAAAACTTTGAAGAGACAGACAACACTGCCAAAGATTAGAGAAAATCATTAAGTGGGTCTGATAATTACACACAGGGTAAAAACATAGGCTATGTTAGAGATGAGAGCTAGTAGTATCCTTTTAGCTCTAGAAGTTTTACTCTTAAAAATGGAAAGATAAATTCTTGACTTCTGCTAGTGAAATAGTTCTTATCATGGATAGCCTACAGAGATAGCATAATATCAACTTTCATAAACAATATTTCCCTCCGTGTAGATAGCAATGTTGATAAAAACTTGACATAACATAACTCACATAATGAAGTCTTGTCAGTTTACTTCCCTCCCAGTGCAACCAAAGGCCTAGGAGGAGGCAGCTGAGAGACAGTGGCTGTCATGGAAGCTCAAAGATGGCTTAATTTTGGATTGTCATCCTAAGAGATGATGCAGGGATGCCCTCAGGTGAACTGCGTTTGCTTTGGGACTTTTCTGGCCTTAAGTTCTCTGCTTCCCTCCCCATGTCAATCTTTTTTTTTTTTATTTCAGCATATTATGGGGGTACAAATGTTTAGGTTACATATGCTGCCCTTGCCCCTCCTCCCCCCCAACAATCTTTTTACTTCTCTGGAGGAATGCTCTTACGTACAGAGACCAGATGACTGGATTTTTGTAGCCATGCTGCTTGTCAGTATCTGCTAATAGCATTAAACATAGCACTCTACCACTTCCTGCTTTCAAAAAGGGGGCTTCTAGGACTCATCTCAATAAGGTGCTCAGAAGAGGGGATTTCTGTCTCTGTGGTGGTTGGACTCAGGGGGAGATGGTCAGGCCATCAACATAGCCACGGACATCAATTCAGAACGACATGGAGACTCCCTCCCCAGCTGTTCCTACAGGACTAATGTCCCCTGGAATAGCCCATAACAGCAATAAGACAGGCAGAGAGCACAGAGGCCATGACAGCTGAGTCCCAGATTTCTTCCAGCCACGAGCATCTTTGTGGACTGTAAGCTCACTGGCTGCCCCCTTTTCTGGCACGTCATTATGTGGAATCAGAATACACACTCTGCTTTTGAGATAAGACCAGTTGGCAATGACTTTGGTTTAATCAGAGCTTAGCTTCTACATTGTTAGTCTTTCTACTTAGTACAGTTTTAGGCCACAGGTGAATTTCCCCTTATAGTCAAACGAAACGGAGAAATAGAGATTCTTTCCTAAAGCCCTATTGATTAGCATATATTGCCTTTTAATTTTTCAATCCTTCAGTGCGGCGGTCCCCAACCTTTTTGGCACCAGGGACTGGTTTCATGGAAGACAATTTTTCCACGGACTGGGGTGGGGGAGTGGTTTTGGGATGATTCAAGTACATTACATTTAGTGTGGAAACCTCTTTGCTAATGATCATCTATATTTGCAGCTGTTCCTCAGTGGTAACATCTCCATCTCAGCTCCGCCTCAGATCATCAGGCATTAGATTCGCATAATGAGTGAGCAACCTAGATCCTTCCTGTGCTCAGTTTACAGAGGTCCTATGGGAATCTAATGCTGCCGCTCATCTGACAGGAGGTGGAGCTCAGGCAGTGATATGAGCGATGGGGAGCAGCTGTAAATACAGATGAAGCTTCGCTCAGCTCGCTTGTCCTCCGCTCACCTCCTGCTGTGTAGCTTAGTTCCTAATGGGCCATGGACTGATACCAGTCCACGACCTGGGGTTTGGGGACCACAGCTTTAGTGTGTATGAAAGTGATACATCAGTCCAAATACAAGTGCAGGTTGAGGGGAGCCCAGGAGGAACATTAAGCTCTCTATGTTTTGGGAATCTGTCTGTAATAAATCTACACAATGGAAAAAATAGCATTGAATTCCGTGCTGGCCTACTGGAAGCCTGGAGATGCAGCCATCACTTAAAGTTGACTGTGTGCTCATTCTTCTGGTATTTCTAACCCAGTGACAACACACATGGAGGAGGATTGAAAAAGATTTGTTGTTGTTCTTCTGGTTTATCTCTAGACATCTAAGGAGATTCACTAGATAATTCCAAAGGAATTTATCCTGTTCTAAAAATCCTGAATAGGACACTTACATGACTTCCTTGATTAATCCATATTCAGCCTGTCAGGGAATTCTGTATGTGCTACTTTACCTGAATTCTGTACATGCTATTTTTTTAGGCTATTTCCTTCTCCTTTAGCTTTACTGAGTTTCCTGGGTTTAACTCTTGGTAAAGAAAAATGAGTTTTAAATGACTTCTACTTTAAAAAAAGCTGAGTGTGAGATTTTGTTATGACGTGGAATGAAACCTCATTCTCCTGATCATCTACATATCCTGTATCCTTTATATTGTGGGAAAGCCTATTTTAAAAGTCTTGAACTCAAGACATATTGCTCTGATGAATACGTGGATATGCTTGTGTGCATCTCTCCCCCTCCTAGCTCCCATCTCCTGCCATCTCCCACCTCTACGTCTTCTTCTCCCTAAAGCCTTTGCTTAAGTTTTTCTTTTTTTTTTTCCTGATTCTCTCAGCATCTACTTCCCATTTGTTTAAGATTTAGATAAAAAATGTGAGTGAACTAGCCATATCAGTATCTTGGCATTGTTGGGTTCAAACTGCTGTAAAACTTGATATAGAAACTTTTAGCTCCAAAGATATTTTTGCCAATAGCCCTAATAATTATTTATTAATAAAAATGAGCAACTAACCTTATTTTTAAAAAAGCAATATTTTTGAGAAAGAGAAGTGATTTTCTCTTTTGAATTTGAAACTCTGGTGTAACTGTACCCAATTTTAAGAAACTTAAAACTACTTTCTTTGGCTGAAGGTTATCGTCTTGCCTGACACAGATGATGTGTTTAAACTCCAAAGCCCTCTGAGTGTGTCCTGACTTCATGGCGATGCAAGGTGACATGTTTGGCAGGAAATAGTCTATGTTCTATACTAGGGGTTGGGGATGAGAGAATAAAAGAGAAACAGAATTCAGAGATTCCTACAGTCAAGGACTTACACAGTGAAGAGGATAAAACAAAAATAAATGAAGTCATATGGGAACGGTGTCAAAGTGGTTCAAAAGTTGTCCCCAGAACTTTATTTTCTTTCCTGTCAGTATTTTGTTCCCCAAATAGCCATTACACTGCATTATTCTTTTGTGTGACAAGTTCTCCACACTCTTGATAATTTATTTCCCTCAAGACATATCTATCTTCTGTCTCATTCCAATATGACTCTGTTCTCTGCCATGGAGTTGATGAATTTAGTGAAACAAAGATATTCTTCACCAAAAATGTCTTAGTATATCAACTCATCTATAACATATTTGTGTTTTAATAGCTCCCTTCAGGAACATAATCCAAAAAAGTTAATAATGGTGAGAAAATGGGTCACTGTGCTTGCACGAGGGTTTTATCTTCATGAGAATCTTCTCCAGAAATCTTCAGATCAACTGAAAAAGACAGCTCAACATCAACCCTAATTATAAGCAGCCATTGCAAGTTGACATGCCACCGTATAGGTGAGCAGGGGCTTTGCCTGAATGGTAGGACTCATATTTGGAAAGAAGAGAGGAAAGGCCTGATGACAATAAAAAGCATCTAAAACTGCAATGTCCAATGTGGAAGCCACTAGTCACATTTCCATCACTGCATAAGGTTTTATTGAACAGTTTCCCTCTAGGAAGTGAGGGGGGCTTTGATGAAAGGAAGGTGATTCTTCATAAGAAGCTACTTTTACTTGTGTGAGCCAAGATCTCCCTCACTTGCTAGTACACCTAAGGACTATGGTCCCTAATATGAGTAGTAAAAGGTACACATATCACTATGATGAATCTTTAGCCTAGGGAATTAATTCTTATGAAGGGAGACTGTAGTTTATGTAGATTTAGTAATAGTAATGGATACCATTTATTCTATATAAAGACTTAATGTACATTCTCTCTAATGCAACGACTCTTCAAAGTAGGTATATTAATTGTACTCCACATTTTACAGACAAGGAAACTGAGTTTTATGGATTATAAGCTGTCTTGCTTATTTGTAAACTGGGCAACGTCTGCCCAGTGAGCCCTTGGAAACAACTGCCCACCCAGAGCCCTCTTTTGTGCATGTGTTTGTATCAAAGTCAGTCCAAATCAAGACATCTTGAGGAGCTAATGTGGTGTCTTTAATGAATGGCTCTTTATAACATCATTTCTCAAATTGTGGTTCAGGACTACAGTGTTATATGAAAAAGAATTCTAAGATCAAATAGGTTTGGCAAATATTAGGTCAAATAAAATTAAACAAATTCATTGTAGAACTTCTCAGAGCCTTCAACATATTATTACACATTGTAAATCTCCAAGAATGGGTATGACAGGCAGGAATTCCAAAACTTACTTGACCATGGAAACCTTTTGCAGAAGAGTTTCTTGAAGGAAAATCTTCTACAGGGAACTCTCTGAAAAATGAAGTCCCATGCAAACAATTACTCAGAGTAGAGAACTCTAACTGGAGGAAGTGTTTCTCCGTTGCTGGTAATGTCATAGTTTCTTGGCACATGTTAGGTGCTCAACAAATGTTTTAGAATGAATCTTTGTTGAATGAACTAATCTAGAGTTCAGGTCTCCTCTGCGCTAGACCCAGGAATCAGGACTGATTTCTCAGCTTCTGAGAGGGTACCGGGCCCTGTTTGTGGTGGTGGAGGGAGTGTGTGTGTGTATATGTTTATGTGTGTATGTGTGTGCATGTACACATACACACATGCATTCTCTTAGCCTATCTATAAATGGCAATTCTTTTTTTAACATTGATAATCATTTTTGTAAATACTTCAAAATAATTAATTTTGTTGTTTTTAAGTTATTTTCAGAATAATACTTAGAAGAGTTGATGGCCAGATACAGTATTGAGTTTGATGTTTGCAACAGGAGCTGAGTCAGCAGCGATGCTCCCACATTCAGAGAAAGTGGGTCACGGTCCTGTCAAAGGGGCCTGTGGAAGTAAGTGGGCTCTGGGACATTCCTCCTTGTCAGAAATGGAAGCACTGTGAAGCAGAATGTCCCGTGGAAAAACACTTAGTGGGAGAGAGGATCTCTGTTGTTCTTTTCCCTGCAAGTTTTCTGTGTCGCTGTGACCTGCCACTGACACCCATCACAGAGGCTGCTGCTGTGCTGGTCTGTTCAATCTGGCTTGCTGAGTGGGGTGGCCTCTCTACCACCCAGCAGGCAGCTGTGCCACAGGGTGGCTCTGCTGCACCCTCGGCACTGTTGGAGGCAGTTTCCCCTTTCCCCACTGGCTCGTTGAAACAAAGTTAGGCAATAAAACAACACAACCCAAATGACACAAAATAGAGTGTGGCCAGTGTTTCCGTCTTATGTATGCTGCTGGTCTCTCACACTAGTCCTCCGGCTGGGAAGATAGCAGGTGAGACCCAAGTTCATGCTCAGTGTGTCCCTCAGAAAAGTCTGGTCCCTTCCATCAAATCTAGTCTCATCACGCAGCTCATTTCTGTTCATAACAGGCGCTATTCTCTTCTACAGAATCCCATCTGAGCTAAATGAGCCCACGGGGCTGCATGTGTAATTCTTTCTCCAGCTGAGCACAGTTATGATCAAGTTGTCTGTGGGCAGTAATGTTTCCTTATTCTACTCTGGAACCAATCAATAGGAATGGAAGATGCTGCAGTGTATCATTCAATAGATATGAACTAAACAAATTAAATGGTCCCCTGCTAGGGAATGCCATTGATTCATCTGCATCAGTGGTCAAAACATGATGAATTAGATATATAGCCAACAGAAATGTGTGCACGTGTGCACCAAAAACAGGGACATGCACTTTCATAGTAGCATTATTTGTGATAGCCCCACACTCAGAGTATGATATCTCAACTCTCCCTTAACAGTCTGGATAAGTTGTAGTATATTCAGACGATGGAATATCACACAGCCAGGACTAAACAAACTAAAGCCACAAGCAACAACATGTATCCTCTCACGGATAAAATGTGGGGAAAAAGTAGCCAGCCACAAAAGGAGTGCAATATTCTAGGCTTTCATTTATATTTAATTTCAGAAAGAGGCAAAACTAATCTCTGGTGTTTAAAGCCGCTTTTGAGAAGATGACTGAGAGGGGTCACAAGGGATTCTTCGTGGATATTGGTGATGTTTAATTTCTCTATGTGATGGTGGTATCATGAGTAAGTTTACTCAATACAGATTGACTGTACTTTGGACTTGTGTGTATTCTTTTCTCTCTCTGTGTGTGTCATACTCCAATAAAAAGTTTACTTAAATAATGTAAAAAATACACTTAAGGCTCATAGTGGTCTGTTTCTGTTTTTTTGAGGGTATATTGCTGAAATGCAGGAAGAGAAGGATGGGGGAATATGACGAGGCCAGTTCTTTCTTCCAGACTCTCCCACTGGCAGGAGTGGGTGAGGGTCCTGGTGAAGCCAGAAATGCCATTCTAGGGAGATCCCTCTGTGTGAAGATTGGGGGAATACATTTTCCCCAGTTGTGTAGATTTCAAAGCCATAACTTAATCCAAAGGAATGGCTCAAATGTAGAAGTCATCACAGTGGAGTACATATTTTAGGATCTTGGCTTTTGGGGAGATTCTTAAATCATCCAAATAGGTTCCCAGTGCTTGGAGACATGAAGTTATTAGTAGAACGGCCTTTGCCAGTTGGCTGCATCTCATTGGCAGCTGATGAACCAACCTATCACCTGATCACAGAGATCCATGAGTATGTCGTTAATGGTTTGTGGCTGCACATCCATCAGCAGATGAATTGTATGTTCATTTCATGGGATATTTGGAAAACCTAAATAATTTTTGATTAATGAGATTTGAGTTAGATAGTTGGTTTCTACTCTGTATATACTGATGAATACTTTTATTATCAGGTCCTTTTATTGGAATGGATACATTTTTTAGGTAATGGAAAATTTCCACAAAATAAAATGAGTATTTTTTTTTTTTTTGCCAGCAACACTAATGAGAGAATAAAAATCACCCTCCGAGGTTCTTTCTCTACAGTGCCATCAAGGAGACAGTAATAGCTTAAAATAACCAGAACTCATGTTTAAAATCACAAATTCAGCATTCAGCATTGTCAAAACCCTCAAATGCACAGGCTTGACTGTCTAAGGCGACTCAGCATTAGCTTTAGCAAGAGTGGATTCCTAGGACATGCCTAATTTGTGAGAAATCTTTGAGTTCAGAGAACTTGCTTAGTTGAAGTTTCATTATGTATAAAGTTGTTCATGTCTGGTTCAAATATTGAAACTCTGCAATTTGCCAGCTGTGCACTGAGAAAAAATGCCTGACGGTTTTAAATGGGAAGACCAAACCAAGTCTAGGTCACCTTTTAAGGCCAAACTGGGGCTTTTAAAACTTTGGATCATTAAACAAAGAGACTATAGAAATGTATTCATTATGAAGGGATAACACCTATGGTTCAATAATTATTAATGGGATAGTTCTAGCAAAATTAGATGTAAATTTTGTTTTTAGATCTCTTTCTCCTGTGGTATCTCTTTCCTTTTTTGACTTCCCTCAGGCCCCACCCCCAACACAACATTGCTCTGGACTTGCTCTGCCTTTAGCGTGGATGTTCTGTGTTCATTTGTTCTTCAATTCATTCACTCATCTATCCATCTACCCAATATATAGATTTACGTAGCACATACTATCAATCTTAAGAAATATATACAGTTTATTTGGGGTCTCCTAGAGGTGATGTCCACCTTCTTGGGGATTTATCTGTTAGTGATTATGAAAGAATTCTTCATTAGTTGCTTGACAAGAATAAAAACAGCAGGCTGATTGATGGGATATCTCTCAGTTAATACCCAATGATTTTTGAACTTGATTGTGGAAAGAGATTTTTCTTTTCTTTTATTGCCTAATATATTGTGTAAAGAAATATGCATTTCTGCCATCAATTAAGCCATCAATTATGTACTTGCCAAAATGCTCTTCCTTGGGATAGCCCCGTTAACTAGACAAGGAACCAGCCCCTTTATCCAGGGAGCTGTATGGTGGCCTACTCTTTGTAATTGGGTGTAGATCCCCATGATTTTGCCTTAATCTCTCACCCATGGGTAAAGCATGACCAGATGATGAGTCATAAGGAGAGTCACTTATGATGACAGTCAAGCAAGTTTGGATAACAGGAGGCCCCCGCAATACAGGACCATGGAGTGGTCCACTCCAAATGGACTTCTAGCTTTCTGCAACCTTCAGGTTTCAGAGACTGAGTTGGAGGTCTAGCTGCACTCTTGTAACCATGTCTACAGTCACTCTAAGTTTCTATACATAAGTGTCCAGGGAGTGGGTGACCCCTAGAAAAAGAGTAAAATGATCTCAAGGGGACCACCCTATCTCTATCAACCCCATCCTATTTAGTTGTAAATGGAACAACTTTTCTTTTTGACTAGATCTAGAAAATGAAGGAGAGTATTTTCCTTTTGGAAATTTCCTCATTTTTTCTTTTTTTATTTAAACATATTTAATGACAAATAAAGACTGAACATATTCAAGGTGTACAATATGATGATTTAATATATGTATACATGAGCACAATCAAATTAATTAACCACCCATGTTGTACATTAGATCCTCAGAACTTGTTCATCTTATAACTGAACCCTCTTTTCTCTTTTGAATTCTCTGGTATCTTACCTGTGATAGAATCACTGACAGAGGGACCATGAAAGGTTATATAATTCAGGGGTTCCCAACCTATGGTGAGTTGTATAATTATTTCATTATATATTACAATGTAATAATAATAGAAATAAAGTGCACAATAAATGTAATATGTTCAATCATCCCAAAACTATCCCCCAACAGGTCTGTGGAAAAATTGTCTTCCAAGAAAATGGCCTCTGGTGCCAAAAAAGTTGGGGACCACTGATGTAATTAATTGCTTTCTCATGTCCTCAAATCATGATGTAATTAATCCTTGCAGGAAGTATAGCCACTGACTGCAAGTGGTTTACTGAACATCTCAGTGGGATTTAAATATGAAGTGATTTGTTTTTCTCCTATCATTTCCTTCAAACATGCTCTTTTGAATTGCCTTTTCTTTTTGCAATCTTTAAGAACATCTTGGGAAGATCCTGTAAGTTTTCAGTTATTTTTGGATATTGAAAAGTCCATTCTTATCTGGTTTATGTTGAAACTTCAATCTCACATCCAATTTAGTGCTGACCTCCTCCCTGACCCCACAGCCAGACAGGCCTTGGCTTGAGGGGTTTATTTAGAGGGGAGTGGCCACTATCTATTATTTCTTTCTTCCTTCCTTTTCTGCTTTTAGCTCCTCCTGAGTTGAAACAGATAAGAGGGATCTTGGAAAAGAGCCAAGTCTTCTGACTTCATTGCTTTTGTTGTGGTCCTCCCCTGCCTGCCTACCCATGACTCCCCGTGGCTGGTATCCAAGTGCTAGACGAGAGTGAGTCCACTGTGGGGCACAGACAGGGGCATCTTCAGTGCAGAGTTCCTTGACCTGAGCCCAGGAAGGGAGGGAGAAGCCTGAGCACTTTCCACAAGCCAGCATTGTACAACTCCAGAGATCTTTAGCCTTCTTTTCTTGTGGACCAGTTGTTCTCCATGTTGGCTGCATTATTAAAATCACCTGGGAGCCTTTAAGAGCATACTAGTGTCTGGGCTCAACCACAGAAGTTCTGACCTGATTGGTTGAGCTCAGGTGTGGGTCTTTTTGAAAGCTCTCCAGCTTATTTGAATTTGCAGTCACTTGAGAACCACTGGCATAGTCTGGTGGGAATGGGTGTGTGTTAGGAGCAGCACTCATCAGTGAGTGCCATGGGGTTGTGGCTGGTGGTTCCTTGGTGGCTTTCTTTACAATATGGGATGCACAAAGTACCTGTTGTTTCGCACCTTGTGACCTTTGCTGAAATTCACAATCAACAGGAAAATCCCACTTGACGTTCTATTTTGCTGCCATTTTTATAAGTCTCCCTGGCCCTCTTGCCTGTGTTGGCATCTCCCCTGTTAAGAGGAGGTTCACCGAAAGAGCTACAGTTGCCTTTTACAAATGCAGGCTGAGAGGCTCAGACAGGTAAATTCTGTGAAATTATCCCTCACTCGAGCAATTTCTGGAGCACTCTGGCGGGATCATGAGCTCATAACACGATTCCATTTTTCTAACTAAGACTAGTTTTCTTAAGAAACAGAGACATTCAAGTGACATTTTATTTGCTCTCATTTCCTGTCTCCCCTTTCTCCAACACATTTTTCTAGCAACTTCAGTATAAAAATAGTATCTTTGTTACTGTAGTTTTTGGCAGTTCCTACTACTTAGGGTACCCATGAAGTCATTATCCTTTGATCTCTTGACATAATCATAATTGTTTCCATAGCAACGGATTTCAATATCAGAAACTGAGGTGACGACTTCGGGTGAAGCATAAATAACAGGAGCCAACAAATAGGAGTATATTGCTGCAAGTGCAATGAAAGCCACTCTGAAAAAACATGATTCGATACTGAAGGAGAATCATTCCTAAAAAGAAATTCCAGTTTTTCTGGTAAATCATCAGAGACTCTTAACATGTAGTTCCTGTTGGCAATAAATTTATGCAGTTTTGGGTATGAATGCTGACAGTAAGGAAGCAAATTGCCTGGCAAAATTGTATTTTGTTCAAGATGGGACCATATTGACCATTTAAAGGTATTGGCTTGTAAGTGCATCAAGCAGAGGTCTTGCTGACAATAGTGACATTGGGGATGTGAAGATATACCATGACCATAGATACACACAGAGGCCAACACGTGCTTATGGGTGTCGTTTGGTAAGAATGTGAAAATTCTCTTCCTCTCTATCTTTCCTCTGAAGGGGATCAGGATATGCTACTCCCAAATATGACACTTTGACATAGTGGTTATTTTGAGCTGAAGGAATTTGGAAAGCAGCAGATGCAAGAAGAGATCCCTGCCCTCCTCCCCTTTTCTGCCTAAACGAAGGGCACATATTTACTTTCCCCCCCGCCACCGCGTATCAAGATAAAGAAAACAACACTTATCACTGGAGATGGAGGGTTGGCACTGAGATGATTCTGCACAAACATACCTTACTAAAATAACCCTTATCTTCCTTTTGTTTCCCCCGTATATTTTCCAGTCATTTTCCCACAATTCATTGGCCCTAAACCCCCAAGCCCTCTTTCCTTTGTCTAGTCTCCACAATTTATTACCTTTTGTTAAAATGGCATATAAACCTCCATGTCTGTTTCTTTGAGGTTTTCACTTCTTTTCTGTGAAGCCCCTGTGTATGTAAAATTAAAAATATTAACAAAATTTTTATTCCTTTTTTCCTCCGAATCTGTCCTTTGCCAGTTTAATTTGCAGGCCCCAGTTAATAAACATAAGAGCATGGAGGAAAAGTTTTTCACCTCCCCTATATCTCCCAAGGGGCAATTTGGAGTCCTAAAATTCTTTTTTTTTGGAGACAGGGTCTTACTATGTCACCCGGGCTAGAATTCAGTGGCATCACCATAGCTCACTGCAACCTCAAACTCCTGGGCTCAAGCGATCCTCCTGCCTCAGCCTCCCAAGTAGCTGGGACTTCAGGTGTGGGCCACCATGCCTGGATAATTTTTCTATTTTTTGTAGAGACGGGGTCTCACTCTTGCTCAGGCTGGTCTTTAACTCCTGGCCTCAAGCAATCCTCCTGTCTCAGCCTCCCAGCGTGGTGGATTACATGGGTAAGCCACCTGACCTGGAAAGAGTTGGGCCTGTGACTTTTGCTAAAAATAAAGCCAAAAACGGGTAAAACTGAATTTTAATGGAAAAGCACCTGACAAAGGCTCAACAGATCTTAGTTCTTATTAATATATTTTTTTCCTGCCGTTAATTAGTTTTGTGGTTTAGAGAAAGTAGCTTAACATCTTTAGGCTCCAATTTCTTTGTTGTAAATTAAGGAAGTGAGTCGGGCCATCTCTATGCATGTCCTTCACAATTTTATTGCTTTATGAATTTCTGTTGTCACGTGCTCATCATTCTACATTAGTGATGTAGGGAGAGTCATGATATAGTTTATTTTCTGTTTCTCTTCTTTACTTTCTTCTCAGCTATTGGCCCTTTGGAGAGTCTCATTACCATAAGGAGAGGGCAGATACATTTTAATTTTGGATTACCTTTGATTTGGTAGCAGAGATAGCTAATTATTAATCAAAATATATACTTTCCTAGCCATAGTATAGAATTTATCAATACTCTTGCACTTAAGTGAGGCCCTGTGACTAGAATCTGCCACTAGAATATAAGAAGACTTGATTGGTGCCATTGCTGAGTCAAGATGGATAAGAAGTGGGTTGCCTCTCCGGGTCATCTTCCTCCTTCTGTTTGTTGGATGTCAATGCCCATGACAACCTCGGAAGCACAAGGTGAAAATAGCTGCCTTCTCTCAGCCTGGGTCCCTGAGTGACTATGTGGAGCAGGGAAATTTGCGCACTAGGAAAACCCATATTTTTTTCAACTCTGTTGAGTCACTACTATTAGGAGTTTCTTTCACATAATAACTAGTGTTACCTGAGCAATATTGTTTGAAATGTCATTTCCAATATGATTTCTCAAGTATGAGAGAAGCCTTTTTATTTCAAAGGCGGAATATCATTAAGACGATTTGGCTAGAATGATTTGGCTAGATTGTCTAAGAGAAGATTTGTTGATTGGAAATTTTATGTTTGAAGGTTGGAGAGCAGTGGTCCATTTTCCAAGGGCATGCAGTTAGATTCCTTGTGATTGGTACAGGAAGGATGTGGTAGTTCAGGAAGTTGAGGAGATCTAATTCTACCAGAATGCAGCCCCCTGGAGGAGGTAGAAGATGAATTGAGATGGCTACATGGGCAACCATGAATACTGGAAACTGGCATCCTTCGAATGAATCACATGAACCTGGGGCCTTCTCATTGGTTTTGAACTACATAAGCATTTTGCTTTTGTTTTTGATTTTTGATCTCTTCTTATAATTTGACATCTGATTGATCTTGTTCTTGTTAACCTTGGTCAGTTGGAACTTGAATTGGATTTAATTTGCTTTAGGAAAATAAAGAAACATGACATTTCTTGTACTCTGGGTGTTGTGGAACAATTGGTACCAGTTATAAATGCACTGATTGATAATTTGTATAGATACTGTACAGGTATATGAATAATGCATCGCATCCAATTACAGAAGGCAGTGCTTCACTCTACTAGTTAGCTTAAGTGTCGCACAGACTAAGCAAATATTGTCACTTTTGCTTTGTGGATTAGCTCAGGATATGATAAATTCAGGATATGTGGATTAGTTTAGGCTATATGAAATATATAGTGATGTTTCTGACACTTTACCTCCAAATTCCTATTTTTCTTTCTCTTCAGCTTAAAAAAAGTTGAGTTAATAAAAATAAGTTGACTGATACTTCATCAAAACAAAGATTGCACAATGCTCCTAAATCAGACAGAAATAACTTTTAAGATTATTTGTATTCCTATTACCATCTTAGTTTTCCTAATTAGACATTGACTGTACCTAGAAAATATTATGTGCAAACAAAAACTAGAAAAATTGATGTCTTAAGTATTAAATGGAGGAATAAATATTCTGAGATTCAAATATTTTCCTCTTTTAAGCAGACATGGTATCATGGGAAAGATAAGCTAGTATACTGCAAAAGGGGAGGGAAAGTATTAGGGGCTAAATAGTAGAAATGGAAAGTGTGAAGTCAGGAGGTTGAGGGATACTTATATAGGTACTGTGATCTCACGTAGAGAAAAAATTAGTAAAGAGAGGAAGCAGATGCAACGCTTTGCATTCTTTCAACCAGAACAGTGGGTAAATAAGAATGTAGTTTGCCCACACAGAACAGAGGGCATAGCTGGATGTGCCTTAGTTCTACTGGCTTAGAAACGGTCCTCTTACTTTGGACTACGGGGTTTACAGTTGAGCAGGAAAAACTATTCTAAAAGGCGGTCAAAAGTATTAGTATATGGTGCTGCATTTAGTCTAGCTAGGTCCGTGCTAGAAAAAGATTTGGGGAGAAGGGTCGGGTGGTTTTGTGACCTAGATGAAGAAGGAATTTGTGAACAGAAAGGATTTGAGTTGTGTACTAAAGCGTTAACTCTTACTCACACACTTAGGAGACCCGTGGAGTATTGTGACCTGTTGTTTTTTCCTCTGATTTCTGTGTCACTGTCACATTCATTCTCCCGCCTGGGCCCGGAGGGAACAACGACTGCATGGGGGACAGAAGCTCCCTCTTTTGGTTGTTTGTGGAAGTTGGATTGTGTTTCTACCCATCCAGACAGCTTGCTATTTGTTTTATTTGTTTTACTTGTTATACTTACTTTACAAGCTTTCTACTTATTTTACTTATTTTTACCATCACCTTGGAGGCAGGCCATGTTAAAACAGGTAATGAACGACTCGTATTGACTTTCAATGTGTTAAGATGCCACCACCTCCTCACTGAAGTGAAGACAAGGACTGACCTTAATCGTTGTATCCCAATAGCATCAGGTACAGTACCAGGCATATAATGTGCATTCAATAACTTTAAGTGCATGAATATATGACTAAATGAACAAATGAAATATTTGGGAGAAAAATGGGATCTATTTTTACGTGCTTCCAGTGGTGCAAATACTTCTCTATGTCTACGTGCAAACTTGACAATGAAAAATAAATTCTGAAGATGAAATTATGAAATAAGCTTTGTTGTGTCACAATAGCCTCTGCATAAGTACTCTGTGAGGCTAATTTTCTTTGCCCTTTGAATGATATTTTTAGATAGATCCCATAGTCTTCTGGCTTCTTGAACACTCAATAAAGACTCAGTTTGCTTCAGTTCAGTATGTCTGATCCAGTGTTATAATCAAATTTCCTCTTTGCAGTTCAGCCATGGAGAAAGTGGGAATGGCTAATTATACTGTATTTCTCCACCTGAGCTACATGATCTCCTCCCCACAGCCCACTAGTTACACTTGGAACTGGTATTTGAAGTTGGGGATGGATCAATACTTACTGGTCATGCTGTTATTGGTACTTGCTGGGCTCAGAGGGTGAGCAAAGCTGATTGTCTTTCAGGGCAACATTTTTAGGGTCTTTGAACCTTCCCCCTATGCAGGGCATCTCTCACAGTTCCCTCGGGTGAGTGAAGTACCTGCTCTGACTGGCTGCTTGGGGTTTACTTAGGATTTCTCTCCCTCGATATCTGACTGTTCATTTTCAGCTTCTTTCTGCGGAGGCCTCCACACCTTCCAAGTTGACCTTTTGATCAGAATCTAAGGTAACTCCATTCTAGCCTCCTTCTTTCCTCTCCTCTTCCCTTTCTCTCTCCCCATATCTGATACGTAAAATATGTACCTTTCACCCATCATAGGTGCGAGTTTAGTTACTTTCTGAGCACAGCACTCTTGTCATTAACTTTCTGGCTGTCAACTTCAACTACGGCCATTTTTCAGATGTGAGTCAGGCCCAAATCGATCCTGCTCCAAGTGCCAAGGGATCGGTATAACCCTCACTGAATGGTTTCCATGAGAACCCTGTCTTTAGGCTTGAGAGAAGACAAAGCACCCTGTCCATCCCCTAGGGAGGATGTGGGAGGTGGAACTCATACAGCTCTTCCAGAGAAATCCTCCATCTGACCTCGTGCCTCAATTTAAACCTTCTGGCCTCAGTGCGAGTGTGTCCAGGGGGCACAGATGCTTCCTTGCCTGTCTTGCATGGCAATCCAAACTCATTCTGAGATGTGAGAGTAGTTGGCTCCTATATTGGGGCCTCAACTGAAAGGGAGTCTGAAGTAGTTCCATATGTTCACTCTGACACATGGATAGATATGAAAAAATTCTTAATAATTGATTTTTTAAAGTTACCAAAAAATACATTATTCAAAGATGAAATGCAAAAGTAAATTTTGAGTATTTCAGTATTTCTAGAATAGCAGACAGATGATTATTTTTAAAAATTATTTCTGCCTAGAGAGTCAAAGATCAAAATTTAGTTTAATCAGAAATCAATTTTTCAGCCTCTTTGGCTTGGGGAAGAAGTTTTCTTTAGCTTTATGAAAGATTCAGTTGGTTCTTTTACTTCCCCTTTATTCTGCCTTTTCTCTTCTTCCAGATGTATTCTGGTGATATTTGGATTATTTATTTTTAATAAATAATTTCTGGTATCTAAACAAATTTGGGGACCAAATCTCTGACTCTTTCATTCGTAATTTAAGTATCTAATGATTTTCTGGCTCCATTTCCCTACACAAATTTTCTTTTCAGAATCTTTGACAGAAGCTGATGTGAATTATTAGCTCCATACTTAGAGCTCAGGGCCCACATTCTGTCATGTTAATGGAGAATTTGGACCTTAAGTAGGAACCTATTCTATCTTGATATATCTATTTTAGATGAGGGGAAAACTTTTAATTAATATTTTTAGAGGAAAGAAACTTTAAAATGTCCCATTCCAAACAAACAAGTGTGTGATTTATGGATTTGGGTCAATTTGATTACATACTTATACGTGAGAGAAATGGCTTTTTTGGGTGGATATTTAATTGGATTAATTAATTTGAAAAGTATTTGCTGAATATCTACCATATGTCAGGCATTGAGGTGGGGGCCATGGGCATAACAATGACCAGGCCACAGTCCCTCTATTATTCTGCATATTTGTGTGTCTTTATATTTTTAGTTGGAGAAAAGATGTTTTTCACTTCAACTTTAAAACTCTTAGGGGCATGTATCTGAAAAGAATATGGAAATAATATACATATTGTCCGTAAGTGAGAAAGTTGAAACAGGAGGTTAGAAACTGAGATTTAAGAATTTCATCTATATCCACCGTTGTCTTAGGAGGTCACCTCGCACAGATTTTATTTTCTCAAAGCCCCTTTTCCCTTGACAGATCAGTGCCATGGAGATCATAATTGTTTGCCCAGTGTTTTGAAATCTTCAGAAGCAAGGTGGCTGTAAGTGTAAGATGTTATTCAAAAGACAAAGGATTTGAGTCTAGTGTTGATTTTTCTTTTCATAAGGCAAGTACCTGTTATTTTTCTCAGGGACCATAACTACACAATGAACCCATCAAATATTTATGATATAAATTTCTTGCTCTGTGATTTGGATCCTGGAGGAGGATTTTTGATTATTTATAATTGTTCACTTTTAGCAGGTGATCTGATTTTTTTTCTTTCTGTTAATATTCTATAATTGTTTGATCAATATTATTTTTAAAAGATACCTTAGAATCTGCTACTATTTTCATTGAATTTGAAATTCTAGAATGATAATAATCACCCTTCAGATTTGTCTTGTGCTTTTCCAGCAAGATCTTTGAACTATTGTTGCTGTTATATATTCACCAGACATATAGGTGCCTGACCCATGTCAGACAGTCGATGTAGTTTGAATCCACTGAGTCGCACGGCTGTACCTTCCTGGGGAGCTGATGTCATCCACCTCCATTCAACACAACTCTATGTCCTCTTTTTCCCCTTCTATCTACTAGTTTGGTCATGCTACCTTGGAAGCAGATTGGATTAACCCAACAGGATTTATCCTTAATGAAGTCTTTTTGGTTATTACCCAGGATCCTGTTACCTTCAAAGAGCTGAAAATTTGATATTTTTGTGAGTGGAATCCAGATCTCCTGGAAAATGAGATGCTTCTCCCAACCAAGCCCTGCTTTTTGCTGCTCCTGGTTGGTCCTCTCCCTGGTGTTGGTGTCACATGTCCCAGCAGTCTCATGGTAGAGGGAGAGTGGAAAATGTCAGAACCATGAAGTAAATGTTCTTAAGAATTTAATGTCTAATTTCTAGTACTCTGTCCCCAGCAAAACAGTCATAGTCATTGCACCATTTTCAGGAGTGTGGCCACTTAAGGTGAGTTCAGCAGGCTTCATGAGATGAACAACAAAACATAGTACACACACACGCAGGCAAGGTAAGTGTGCGTATGTTCGTGTGTGTGTGTGTGCGCGTGCGCATGTGTGTGTGTGTGTGTATAATGAACATTTCAGCAGTTATCTTATTGAAATCTGTCTCTTAGGGGTTGATTTCAGAATGTGTTTTGTAACTTTATATGTAATACTCTTAGATTAATTATAACTCTTTACCAGTGATCTTGGCAGTCAAATACTTTGACATTGTTAAAAATGGGATCATAAGCTTGTGATTTGTACTATTTTGAACAAATTAAGTTGTCTAAGCTCACCACACTCAGACCAACTGGAAGTTTGTTCCATAATATCAAACATTCTTAAGTTGGAATTACCTTTAGGCCACAGGCACACAAACTACTAATAAAGAAGGGGCCATCAGTTAATGTAAATGAGTGTAATGAATGTCATGAGTACAAAGTAAAATAACTAATATAAATGGTGTAAATCATAAGAACTTCGCAGGTAAGAATCCTTTTCTCACTTTTGGTGGAGATGTGGGTTCAGAAAAATATTTTTGGCAATTCGAAACAATGGTGAAAATGTGACACTGCCTATCAACAATGACCTAGAAATTCCAGTTGTGCAAATGGGAGGAAGATATGCCAGGAACATATTTTTGAGTCTCTTTTCTGGTCAGAAGCAGCGTGGGTGGGCGCTGGCCTGAGTTTGTAGCCCTTAGTTTCTGGTTACCTGGTCAGGTGGAGCTGGGGGTTGCAGAGCAGGGGGTCATTTCTGTTTTGGGGGCACTTTCCTCCCAGTGCTGGTCTTTTGTTCCCATGTCTCTTCTATCTGACAGTTCTCTTGTATACGCACACAGTAGCAGAGGGGAGGGGGTACTGGCATCCTGGGTGCTCTGCGATCCCCTTGTCCCACTTCATTTGTCTGGGCTTTCATGGTCTGGGGTCTCAGGAGAGTTATCCAATAGCTTCTTGTCTTTATCAAGCATGTCACTCTGCTCTAGACAATCACATCAACAAATGACTCTTTTGCATCGCAAAGATCTGAACTAAATTCTCCCAAGGAAGAGGGTGGTTACCCTACCTTCCTTTGGCCACTGTGTTGGACAATCCAGGAAGCACTGTCTGCTCACAGACCTTTATCAGAAAAATAGCCCAGGTTGTTCTTTCTGTAGAAACTGGCTCTGTTTTGTGCTGAGTGACCTTGCCATCGGATCACAGCTGATTCATGCCAGGGAAGTGTACTCAAGCTCCTGGTATCCTTTACCATACACATACTGATGCCTTTCAAAACTTGTCTCTGGGCAGACAGTTCTCCTGATGATCTCCAGCTCTAGACATCCCACTCTCTCTCTGCATCTGTCTGTCTATATTTCAGGTGCCTACTGGGCTTCTTCACGTGAGTGTCCCACAGGCATCTTAAGTTCAACATATTCAAACTTGAACTCATTATCTTCCTCCTCAAACCTGCTCTTCTTTCCTGATTCTCAGTCTGTACAAACGACACAACCATTTACCAGTAACCTGTAGCCACACACGTGGGTGACTGACCTCTTTCCTCCCTCACTCCTGCACTCAATGAATGCCAAGTGTTACTGATGCCACCCCCTAAGGATCGTCCACAATTATCTACTTCCTCCTTCATGCAGTTCCATCCTACCCAAATCCCTACCCACCGCCATATTCTGGATTTCCCACCTGGCTTCCTTGCTTCCACTTCTGCTCTCTTTTATCTTTCTCACAATCACCAGCCAGAGGAATCTCCGTTAAATGTAAATGAGAGCATGTCACTCTTCTGCCTGACACTCAGTAGTGGCTTCCCTTTGTGTTTGTTGATTCCTGCTTTTGGCTCAGTCTTAGGTCTCCCCACCGCCCAATCACACTGCATGCTCCAGTCACAGTAACCTTACTTCACGTACCTTTTTTGCCGTGAAGGTCAGGTACCTTTTGGCCTTTGGACTTTTGTATATTCTGTTCTTCCTGTATTAGAATCAACCCTCCTCCCCAAACATACCCGTGCACTTGCACGCACACGTTTGGCCAATGCCTTCATTGTAGATCTCACTTTCTAAGGGAAATATTTTTGACCTCCCAGGTGTGGGTTAGGTACCCTTCTAATATGCTTAAGAGCACCATGTCCTTCTCAGACTGTTGTTATATATATCGTCTTATATTTTCCATGTTTGCCCACCTCCCCATCCTCACCCCATAAGCTCTGTGAGGACAGGAGTCTTATTTATCCTATTCAGTATTTTGTTTCTATCCTAAGTGCCTGAGCCAATGACTAGCCCATAGTAGGTATTCAATTAATATTTGTTAAAATTATATATTAAAAGGCCACATTATATAGGTTGGACTTACAGGAAAGTCACATGTAGTGATTTGGAACATGTGTAGGTATTCTGAATCTGACCTGAGCAAACCGATTTTGTTTTTAAAAAAATACGAATTTGTCATACAAATTCATAAATCTCAAATTCATATTTAAAAATGGCATGTTTGGTCAGGTCAGATTCAAAACACCCATGCATGTTGCAAATCTTGTTTCTGATGGGATGATAAGATGCACTGGGTTCCCAGAGCTGCTGCTGGACCTGAACAAGGACAAACTTTGATTCCAGTTCTTGGTGAAGCCTCTCCTTTCTCTTAACATTGGCCATTTGGCCTCAGAGTGACTCTTTGGTGGCTGAGATATTTTCTTGTGCTTCCTCACCTTCACATATGCTCATATTATACCTCCAAAATATGATACAACTGGGCCTATTTATTTTCACTATCCCCAAATAGTCTAAATACACTTCCATCTACATTTGCTTTCTTTTGCCCTCACTTATATTATGTCAATTTTTATACAGTCTAACACCTTAAATGATATTGACTAAAGGCCTCAATGTTTTCATATCGCCATCTCCAGGTGTCTGCCATCAGATCGGTGCTCAACACTGTACTGGAGTCCTTAAATTAGTCCAAATTTTCAGGTTTTTAAAAAACACGGTATTCTAGGATTAGCCTTCTCCCTGTTTTTTCTGTTTGCTCAGTGCTTTGACAAATCTTTGTTCTGTGTGTGGCTCTGTTTTATCTTCAGCTGGTCCTTGACTTTACTCTGGGTGAGAGGAGATTAATTTTTCTCACTAGCATCTTTTTGTGCTTCAGATAAAGTCCCTCTCCCCGATCCATCCAGTCTGGAGATCAACACTCCTCTACTCGATAGCTCTTCTCTTTCCCCAGTGCCTCTTTCGGAATCAGGGATGTTCTCAAGTGCTGTGTGGGTGCATCCAGACGTGATGGTGCTGTGGCTGATGGAAAATGCCAACAGACACCATTTATGCACATGACATTTCTTTAATTGCAAAGTATATAAAAGTTCACCTGCTTTATGATGAGGACACAAAATAGACACACAGGATGTTCCCAGACTGATAAATGGGCTCCTCCATCTCTCAAACTTGCCAACCTGCTGGTGACCCCACCTGCACAGAGTGAGTTTCTGCCAGGTATGAGAAGTTTACTTGCTGCCTTACAGAAATTTTTATAGTCGCTGGGCCTCTCTGGGCCATAGTCTGTTTTGGAGACTCAGACTATGTTTTCCTGCTACCAGGTGCAGGTAACCAGTGCAAATCCACCTCAGACTATTCCTGGATGTTGACTGCAAAGGTAAATTCTGTAGATTACCTGTTCCCCAGCAGGATCAGGGCCTAAGGCCTGCCTGTGATCTATTCCTGCAAGCCAGTTTGATTTTTCTCTTTTATGTTATGCCTACAAAGTCAATAAAAAAAATCAAAATATTTCAACCAGGGGAAATATTGCAGGCTGGCAGGACTTAGCCCCTGAGAAAGCTGAAGGCATTATTCTCCAGAACTTTTATTCTCTGGAAGTCCTTTCTGCAGAATAGATATTTTTTTTCAACTAAACCTATAGCATCCACTGCCAGTGACAGAGGTAATCCCTAGAGACTTCTAGAAATAAAAAGCAGAGAGTGTTGGCAAAGGACAACCAGGAGACAGAATGAAATTGCAACACATGTATTTTGCATACCATAATGCAGTGTGATTAAAAGAAATCTAATACGTGTAAATGCTTAATCCAGTGCCTGCCACATGGTAGGTCCTCTAGTTACAATTATTTCCATTATTATTATCCTGTTTCACCCTTCCCCCCCAATCATTAGCGATGATAAATCACAAATGGCAGAGGCACATGGCAATTATTGTTTCTGCTCCTGAAGGAGGCTACCTCAAGCTCAGCATGGTTGAGTATGTGACTTCTACATTCATGCTGCAATTGGGGTAGGGGATATGTGTGTAGCTAACACTCACAAAACTCTTTCATTACTTTGCTGGAATGAAAAGCCAGTAGTGGTCTACATGGAGCCATCACAGACTAAGAGTGCTGGTGATTAACTCTCGGGTTTATTTTCTAGAGCTGTGGTTTCCAACCCTGTTAGGGACTGGGCTGTAGAGCTTCACTCCGCCTCCCCGCTCCTCCAAACCCCTGTGGGTGGAAAAATTGTTTTCCATGAAACGTAGGGAGGAGGGCCGCACAGCAGGAGGTGAGCGGCCATTGAGCAATCAAAACTTCATTTGTATTTACAGCTGCTCTCCATTGCACGCGACACTGCTTGAGCTAGCCCCACCTCAAGTCCGTGGAAAAATTGTCTTCCATGAAACTGGTCCCTGGTGCCAAAAGGTTGGGGACCACTGATCTAGACAGAGGATGAAATTGATAATATGTTACTTTTAGACCTATGGCATACACTGAGTCCTGTGGATTTTTTTTTCCTCTTTGGCTGCCTAAAACCTTTTCCCCCTTCCTAACACTATTATGTTAGGCTGATTACCTCGTCTGCACTGAGGTGGAGGGTGGGGAGCCTGGCTGGACTATAACCAGGTACACTGCCCTGCACTAGCCAAGAGGCAGGATTTGCCCCAAATTAGGTCAATTGGTTGTTCCCTCCCTGGAAAAATGAATCTTAGGTAGAGGGACAAAGAGACCGAATGTGATTGCAATCTATGCATCTCACCAGCAGACAGGTCTTGGTTAAAGATAATTCCCAACTCTTACATCTCAGCCTCTGGAACAGCTGTGTTCTGCCTGTTTCTAAGTCTGATTCTGCAGTCTTTCCATTGGTTCTGTGATCATGTTATAATAAAGGTACTTTGTTTATGCCGGATAGCCACTTTTGGTGTCTGCAACCAAAGCAGGCTAGCTGTATAAAAACCCGCCCGATAGCAACAGTCCTGACACACAGTCCTGGTCTTAGTAAGAACAGGTGGTCAGGAGAAAACGATATGTGTTCTCAAAGACACCAGAGCCCAGAGGTGAGAAGGGTAGAGTGAAGTTTCTTAATTGAGGCTAATCTCCCTTGCTGGGTTATAAACTTTTTAAATTATTTATCTGGCTCTTCCACTATAGTATAGGGGCTTTCGCATAGCAGGCGCTGTGTCAGTGCTAACTGCATCAGCTGAGTTGATGAGAGACCAGAGCCCTGCGTTCTAGTTCTGACTCTGGCACTATCGGCAATGGGAACATTGCTTAACCTTGGCCTCGCTTTCTTCTTGAATGAAATTAGAATCATAAAATCTGCCTTGCCTACTTCTTAAAGTTGTTAAGAGGCAAACGTATGTTCTCCCTTTTTAGCACTTGTCACCCTTGAAATCAAATAATAAACTTTATAATTAGCTGTTCTTATAATTAGTGTGATGTGTGGGGAAATGTGTGGGAAAGGACTCTGTACGCGCTACGGCTGTGAGAAGGCAGGTGGAAAAGGAAGACGTGGGATGTCGCTTTAGTTCTGCCCAAGGTCCACTCACTGTGGCCAAGCCCCTGTTCCTTGGCCCTCAGTTCTCTGATCTATAAAGAGAGGAGTTTGAACTATGTGATTTTGAGGTTGGCTTCCCCTTCTAACTTTCTGTAATTCTGTGAACGGAAAATTAGAATTATTTGATGTGGAACAGCCGACATCGTTCAGTGAGTTTGATCAGCTGCTTCTCTTCAACGTCTTAGTCTAAGCCTCCATCATCTCTTGATGACAGGCTCCTGTTTCGTAGATCAAACGTTTGCTTCTCTCTGAGACGCACTGAAGCCGGTGTCCCATTTTTAAAAAAATCAAATGCTTGTACTCTGCAATCCTGCCTGACTGGCTTTCTGTGTCTCAGACATGTCATTCCCTTTCCCTGTGTCCCGGGCCTTGTGCACAATTTCCCCTTCCTTGTCCAGCTAATTCCTACTCATCACTCAAGGCTTACCTTGAAAATCACTTTCTCAGAAAAGCCTCCCAAGACCTCCTAGGTCTGGTCAGATTCCCGTTAGGCAGGATTACAGCCCTCTGGGTGCTTCTTTTTCAGCACTTGTCACTCTTTAATCAAATAATAACCTTTATAATTAGCTGTTCAAGGAAGATCTCATGCAATGGACTGAATGTTTGGCCCCTCTGAAATTCATATGTTGAAATTCTAACCTTCAATGTTACAGCGTTAGGAGGTGGGGCCTTTAAGAGGTGATTAGGCCATGAGGGCTCCACCCTCATGGGGGTGGGGTGGGGCTTGTGCTATTATAAAAGGGCGAGGTCAGCCCCCTTTTGCTTTCCTGTCTTTTCACCTTCCGCCAGGTGCCGATGCAGTAGTAAGGCCCTGGGCAGATGCTGCCACCTTGATATTGGACTTTCCAGCCTTCAGAACTGTAAGCCGATTAATTTATGTTCATTTTAAATTGCCCAGTCTCAGGTATTCTGTTTTAGCAGCACAAAATGAAATTAAACCACCCACTAGGTGATAAGTTCCATAAAAGCAGAGTGTGTACCGGTTTGTTCACTGTTGTATACTATTCTATTGCAAAGTATTGGCATGTTAGTAATTACTGGTTGAATGAGATAATTTCCCAGTTACTTGGCTGTTCTGGGAGAGGTAAGATGCTTGGAATTGGAACCCAGAGACTCAGAGTTGTCATATCGGGAGCTAAGTGATGTCTGCAATAAAAAGACCGAGTGACTCTATTTCTAGTGGTACTTACTCAATTCCCACCTCCACCCCAGTCTTCTCATTTTCATGTGGGAATTAAGAGGTTTGGGCTGCCTTAATTTCAGTCAACCATGTTAAGTGGGGTGTGTTTTAGTTATCTATTCTTATAGAGCCAATGCAGAACTTAGTGTCTTAAAATTATAGCCATTTGCTCACAGTTCTGTGGATTATCAACTTGGTAGGATTCACCTGGGTTGGCTCATCTCTGTTCCACTTGGAGTTGGCTGCGCTCGCTTGTGCTTTTACAGTTGGTTGACATGTGGCTGGGGCTGGCTGGTCCTGCATGGCCTCATTCACATGTTGGGGTCCCAGCTGGGAGCATTGGAATAGACGGGGTGGCAGCGCCTCTCTTTCCAAGTGATCTCTCTCTCCAGGAAGGGTCTCATCGGCAAGGCCACTAGCTGGGCTCGTTTACAAGGTGGCAGTGTTCCAGAGGGTGGGCACGGAAGCTTCAGCTGTGCTTGTTGTTGAGGCTTGGAAGTCACTTCTGCCTCATTCTATTGGTCAAAGCAGACCACAAGGCCAACTCAGATTCAAGTAGTTGGAAAATAGACTCCATTCACACAAAGAATTTGTGGCTGTAATTAATCTACCACAGGAGAGCACTGTAGAAGACACTGGTGGATAAAAGCAGAAGTTAATATTCATATGCATGATATAACTCATGTTTTGAATATAAAGAGTAGAAAACGTTAATAGAAAATCAGTTTCATTTGTCCATCAAATAAAAAATGAACAGACGTTTAAGGAATACTAATGTAAAGTGATTGTTATTGTATACAATATGTAATAAACAGATTGTTATCTTGCCGGGCTTCCCATATGTCTTGACTGGGCTCAGTATGATTTGTTGGAAATCAGCACATTCCTTTATCCAGGGGAGTATCCAAGGGAGGAGCTTCTGATGTCAGATGATTAAAATCCAATAAATGGAGCTTAGAAACAATACAGAAAGGTCAAGGCTTTCTTGGTGGGGGGAGCGGGGAAGGGTATTAAGGATCTTTGAGACAGCTTAAGAGTTTATTTCTTTAAGTCAACAAGTATAGCATGTTTTAGTTACTCAGCTATCATCATTTGGCTCCATTAACAGCTATCTTCCCAACTGAAGTAAGTTCAGATTTAAGATCAGTTGATTTTCTTAGTGCAGGAACAGACATGCCCTGGAGCCTTGCCCAGCACCTCTCTTACGAAGTACTATTTGCCAATTAATGTTTTTTAAGCTAGTGTGTTTCCTTTCTAATAAATGCTCTGGTATATACAATATTATCGTTGTTGGAAGGCTTTACACTGAGATTTATCTATGCCACAATATGCTTAGGTGCATGTTTAACTTTTTGAAAGAGTTCATTGCCCAATGTTAGAGTTTATACAAAGAGAGGTGATTTTTTAAACTTTTTCCCACCAGAAATTCACATTTACTATATATCTATTTTTCTATTTTAATTAACTGTAGAAATGTTGGTATTATTAATAGCTAACGTGCACTGAGTGCCAGGTACTAGGCTAAGCATTTTACTTGTCTGATTGAATTTAATCCTCTCAAGAAATCATTTAACCTGTGAGATATGAATTGCCCTTATATTTTAGTTGAGGAGACTGAGGCTTGCGGTAATCAACTTTCCCTAAGTTACCCAGCTGCACAGTATGGTTTCTACTGCCTTTATTTCCATGGGCAAAATTTGAAGACATGATTTAGCCATTTTTCAAAGACATATTGTATTTCTTTGAGATGGAAATGAATTAGCACAAAGGGGATTTTAATACATGTTCAACGTTTGTGTGGCCTTTAGCTCCATCTGGATATTTGTGGAATGCAGTTGACCCTTGAACAACATTGGTTTGAACTGCTTGGGTCCACTTGTACTCAGATTTCTTTTTTAATAAATACAACCAGCCCTCCTTATTGGTGGGTTCTGCATCTGCAACTAAACATGGATCCAAAATGTAGGTAAATGTTAGCAGGGTGCAAAGTCTGTGTATATGGAGAGCCAGCTTTTTGTATCCATAGGGCTGACTGCAGGTCTTGAACATGCTTGGATTTTGGTATCTGTGGGCGGTCCTGGAACCAATCCCCCTGTGGATACTAAGGGATGACTGTTTACTAAATTAATGATGAATTTGAATGTAATTTGAAATCAAAGTTACAGATCAAAAATTGACAAATTTTTTCTGTAAAGGGTCAGATATTAATAGCAACTATTTTCATTTTTGTAGGCAGTATGTTTTGTCATGAGTATTCAACCTTGCCCTTGTAGTGCAAAAGAAGCCACGATAGCATGTAAGTAAATGGACATGGCTATTTACATGGCTACCTTATTTATAAGACTAGGTGGTGGGCTGAATTTGGCCCATAGGTTATAGTTCGTCAACCTCTATTATAGGCCATTTTGTGTCTATTTAGTCACTATTAGGGTTATTCCACTAAAAAAGTTGTTAAAATATGTTTTTAATAATGATACAGCAGTCTGTTCTTTAGTATAAGAAAGTCTGAAATACAGGTAAACTGCTGCCATTCACATTAGCTGACTTTTTTTTTTTTTTAAATTTTTTTTATTTAAGACACAGGCTCTCCTCTGTTGCCCAGGCTGGAGTGCAGTGGTGCAATCATAGCTCACTGCAGCCTTGAACTCCTGGGTGCAAGTGATCCTCCTCCCTCAGCCTCTGAAGTAGCTAGGACTACAGGTGTACGCCATTAGGTGTGGAGAATTTTTTTTTACAAAGATTTTTTGTAGAGACAGGGTCTCACTATATGGTTCAGGCTGGTCTTGAGCTCCTGCCCTCAGGTGGGACTCATGTCTCAACCTCCCAAACCACTGGGATTATAGGCTTGAGTCACCACACCTG
>CAUYSK010039259.1:0-13062 GCA_963575035.1 Avahi laniger | reverse complement strand
CTCAGTCAAGCGGGTCGGGCGCTGCTGTCCCGGCCGCGCCTGCGCGAGGCAGATCCCTAGCACCGGAAATGGACGGCTAAGGGGCCTCAAGAGGTCGGTCGTAAACTACCTTGGGGCAGAAATACAATTCAGGGGTTCTGTTTTTTGTTGTTTGTAAACCACCGAAACTTCACACACGGGGTCCGTGGCACACTGCTGGCACACGGGAGGCGCCCAGCCAGATGCCTGGAGCGGGGTTCCCCGCCGAGGCTGTCGCTGCCGGAGAACGGGTCCCCGCCCCGGCCCGGCGCACAGCTCCAAAGGCGCGCCACGTTCGCGGAAGACAGCCTGCGCGGTGCCCCCGGGACGAGCGCCGTGGGTTCCAGAAGCCTGGGCTGTGAGAGGCTCCCAGGACCATGAGGCGCTGAAGCCGAGAGTGACCTGACCCCGGCCGCACAGTCGGCGAGAGACTGGCACCCGCTTCCCCCCGCTGCGATGGCCGGTGTCGCCGTCTCTCCTCGGGGACCAGTGGCAACGTTCGGTCGCCCCCGTGACTATGTTCTGCAGCCCCGCCTGCCCCCGCCCACGCGCCGCATCCCGTCTTTCATTTTATGGAACATTTCCTGCGAGATTCCGCCAGAGCCCTGCCTGTTTCAGTTACTTTGATTTTCTTTGAAGAAAAGCACAGTTTATGGAAATGAAGCTGGTTTTGACCAGGAGCCATAACAAATGGGAATTTCCGTTCCCGCGTGAATATCACCAACCCGTCCGCCCCACGGCCCGCGGGGACTGCGGCGGCGGCCTGGGGCGCTCAGGAATCCTCGCCCGCGCAACACTCGGCCGGGACCGCCGCGCGGCTGCCGAGTCCCCGCAGATGGCCGCAGGCCGGGTGCTGCCCCGCAGCGGCGAGGAGGCCTTTCCGCAGAGCGCGCTGGGCGCCGGCCTCCTCCGCCCTCGTCCCGCCGCCCCTCGTCGCCGCTCCCGCGTGACGGAGGCGCAGGCGCCGCAGACGCCGCCGGGCCCTGCACCGCTTATCCGCGGCGGGCAGCTTTGGCAGGCGTAGAAAGACACCAACGGGCATTTTCCGGGGAGGACTTCACAGACCTCCTTTCCTCAAAATTGCTCTGGCTTTTCAGAGACAGAAATCGTAGTCTCGCCTGGCGAACGACGCCTCAGGCTGGGGAGGCGGTTCCTCAGCGCGCTGCGCGGGACAGATCCGCGCTGGGCTCTGACGTGCGTCCGTGTAAGGCGAGCAGACCGCGGGTAGGAAGGCGAAGCAACTCGCTCAAAGGCGCACAGTCACTGTAAACCCATTTATGTGTGCCTTCGCGCGTCACCGGATCCGTAGAGGAGCTTTTATCCTGTGCCAGGCACACAAAGGCGAGGATGCGAAGATCCGTTAGCTATGGCCCTGCCCTCACCGTCGGGTCTAGTTGCAGAGACAAATAAGTAGACAATTGCGGTGGAGGAGTTTTTGTTTTTGTTTTTATTGTTTTATTTTTTTGAGGCAGGGTCTCACCCTGTCCTCCAGGCTGGAGTGCAGCGGCGCAATCATAGCTCACTGCAGCCCCAACTCCTGGGCGCCAGCGATGATCCCGCCTCAGCCTCCCGAGTGGCTGGGACTACAGGCACGCACCACACCTGGCTGTTTTTTATTTTTTGCAGAGCCGGGATCTCACTGTGTTGGTCATGAAGCGGTGCGGTTTGATAAGTGCCATGGCGGGCAGGTGAATGCACAGGGCGTGGGCAGGAGGGGAGGTGATGGCAGCGGTGGGGGGGGCAGCCTGGTGGTCCAGGCAGAGGGGCCCCGCCGCAGGGCGCACACTCTTTCAGCGGAAAGTCAGAGAGTGAGAAAGAGAAACAGAAAGACACTGGCACAAAGACAGAGGAGTCGCGTTTCAGTGTTGTCCACGCTGTTTGTCGCCCCCTGGTTCTGCACCCACTTCCCTCCCGTCTCTGGAAGGCCAGACAGCGTGCTTCATGGGAGATGCGGTGGTTATTCAGACACGCAGCGACGCTAATTATTCGGGTGGCCATTCTCAAGCAGACTCTCATCCTGCCTCACACTCCGCTTTCCACCCTGACTCCCCTGTCTCCAGGGCCCTCGCTGGCCACCGGCCAAGTCAGAGCGGTCGGTGGGAAGCAGCCTCGGCCCTCCAGCCCACTCCACGCGGCCCCTGCGGCCGCTGATGCAGACTCAGCCTCAGAATCCCATCCTTCTCTTGGTTCTCCTTGCCACTGGGTCACTGCCTTAGATGGGACCTCTTCACTGTCCTTGGGGCCATGACTAGTCCCCAGTGATCTCCCGCATCCCCTCTCTCCCACTCCTCACTGCCGCCAGCACTGTCTTCCTGAAAAGCAAATTAGATCATGCCATTTCTGAGCTCAAATATCTCCAATGACTTTTTATTACATAGAGAGTAAAATCCAATTTTCTTAGCGTAGTATATCAAGTTCTTCGATCTAGCTTCATCTCATCCTTCTGCCATCTGCCCCAGTCACACAGAATCTCTTACTAGAACCTAAATGCACCTCCCTGCTCTTGCACACACCTCTCCCTCTGAGCCTGGGTCAGACCATTGCCTGCTTCTCAACCTAGGAAATTCCTATGTATCCCACAAAACCCAGCTCAAATATTACCCTCTCTGTAAACACATTCCTTTATTTCTCCAGAAGGTCTGAATCATGCCCTTCTGTTTTTATACCTTTATAAATCCTCCAGCCCTGCATTTTTAACCTTTATTTTAGTGCTTGCCATAATATATTAAAATCATACACATAGATGTCTTCTGTCTGGACTCCAGATCTTCAGAGTTTTATATTTTATTCCTAACATCCAACCGCAGAAGTTCTGCTACATGCTAAGTGCTCAATGACTGTTTATGCTGTGTTTCAGGATTTCCCACCAGTCCTTTTGTCTGTGTACACTGCCGGAGGCCTTTGGTACCCTGCAATCCTTCCTACAGTTAAGCAACAGGAAGCAGAGAAACCTGACAGAGCTGGAACCCTGGGGCGCTCTCCTTTATCCTTGGTCATAATTGTCCAACTTCAAAATAAATTCTCTAACACTCCTAGTCATCAGGCTTATCCCACTATCAAAGGGTGTTTGATGTTTTCGGTTTAAGTGACAAAAAATAGTACTTGAGGAGGAGGGAACTCCCCTGGCACCGTGAGTCGCAGACACGCGGCAGCAGCCCCAGCACCAGAGCCGGGTGGTGGGGACTCAGCTCACCTGCGGTGGCCTCCAAATGGCACCCGCATCACTCAAAACTGAGAATGTTCTGGGTGCACAGAATGTGGGGTACATGTCCATGGGCCAGTGTCGGGTTGGTCTGTGCGAAGACCCCGTGGTACTAGATTGCCACGTGGGGCACAGAAGAGAAGCACTTGGACTTCAACAGCGCTCCCCGCATGCAGTGCTCGGGTGGGTCTACACTGAGAACAATGAAGAAAGGAAAAAGGATTTTTAGAACCCAGATCTAGATTGTTCTATCCTTAAAGTACCTAAGGTCGTGATAAACACATATCTAAATTACCTGACTTTTCTAACAGTCTAGATGGAAAAAAAAAAACAGACAAAAAGGGATGGAGAAGTTTTGAAAAATTCAAATTAAGAAAATTGAAAATGCATGAAATCCCATCTGAAATCAGCTAGAGACTTGGGTACCTGTGCTGCTTAAGTCAATTTAACGTGATGCAACACAAACGAAATGTGTTGCTCATAAAGCGGATGTAAGCTTCCTACTAAATCATATAAATCTGTACAAAATGGGCTTTCTGCCCTTGTCCCCATTGTCAAAAAATGAGGTTTTTATAAATGTCATGATTTTCCTAATTAAATAACCCTAACTTCAAACAATTCCATTTTCATTTAAAGGAGAGTAATTTCCCAAATGACATTTAGTCGAAACAGGTGCTATTACGCTCACGACGTTTAAGCCATTGGGTGTTTACATCTGGACGCGCAGCTAAGCGGAAGGCGTTTTCTCTCTTTTCTACCTGCCCTCGCTATCGGAAGTGCCGTGTAAGGCCTCGGTGTATTTCGTAACTCATCAGTTGTTGGCATCCTCTACAGCATACTGGCCAAAACGATTCATTCTTTCTTTGAGCGCAATTAGCCGTGAAAACAGATCTTAGGACCGACGCCCTCGGAGGATTAGTGAAGGCAGGAAATGCAGGCGATTATCGGGGTTTGCCTTTGCTGCAGACATCCTGCTCGGCTGCTGGCCCTTTGAGCTAACTCTGACACGCGGTAATTAAGAGGGAATCCACCCCCGGAGGAGAAGCGTGGCCCTGCCCCTTCTCCCCTTCTAGTGAGCGCTTGTTTTGAACTATTGATCAAACAGACTTGCAGGGATCTGCTGCAGCCTGTGCGGGGAGGGAGGACGGGGAGGGAGGGCGCGTCTGGCTATAAGTCCTTTCGAGGGAACCTGCCGGCCAGGCCTGGCTCCCGCGCACCTCTCCCGGACTAAGATTTGCTTCTCTTTCAGGAAAGGCCAGCGGCAAAGGACTTGCCGGGTCGCCAGCGTGGCGGGAGCTCTGCCTGGCTTGAGAGCAGCCCCGCGTCGGGGACACAGCGTGTGGGGCCCTCGAGGAGGCGGCGGCCCAGGGATGGCGGCGGCCGTCCTGCTGGGGCTCGGCTGGCTCTGCTCCCCGCTGGGCGCCCTGGCCCTGGACCTCAACAGCGTCAGGGGCTCCGCCGCCCTGCGCGGGGCTCGGAAGGTGGGTCTGGGAGCCGAGGGCCGCGATGCGCGCTGTCGCATTAGTGCGTGAGGTCCCGTCTGGCAGGTGAACAGCTGCGGCGCTGGCAGGTTAGATGAGCACAGCGGCTTCCAGGGCCGTAAGCTGTAAGCTCGCCTGTCGGTCAGGGAGCAAACTCACATCTAGCAAGTTCTACCGTGTGCCAGGCCACTTATCTGTAGTACCTCGTTTATCTTCCTTACAACTTGAGACAGGCAGCACACCTCCTAATTCCTGATGAAGACGACGCTGAGGAACTGAAGCGAGGCCACCCGGCCAGTAAACAGGGCCACGGCGCATTGTCATTGTCACTGTCACACTTTGCAGAATCGTTTCAGGGATCATTTCATACATATGTATATTATAGATGGCATATATATAGCGTATATAAAATACGTATATTTAATACATATGAAAAAGCATCAACTGTGGATGAGAAAAATTGATCTTTGATATCTTTTTCTCTGTGTGAACGAGGCATGATTAGAAATCGAAGGACAACCCTGACTTCTGCAATATGTCAATGTAACGAAACTGCACTCGTACCCCATGAATATATACAGATAAAAAATACATGGGAAAAAAGTACGTAAATAAAAACCCAAGGACTTGGAAAAGGCTCCTCCAGCTAGCTGGCAGCGCCAGCGACATGGCCAGAGTAGAGCGTCACCGGGAATGCCACCACACCTCAGTGCACGTGGCTACACCGGAGCATGGCTTTACAGCGAACACGTGTTGAAATTCTCAGTCACCTGTAAGACACACCTAAGAAAACATTTTCTCCCGTTTTCACAGAGAATAAGAAAATTAAATTCTGAGTCTTAAGACAACTTTTCCCACACAGGCTCTGCAGCAGCGGGTGGAGACACGGCTGATCCGATCCCCTGCGCGGGGCCCATCTGCACTGCGGGACCACGGTGCTGCCTGGAGCCTGGGAAGTGCCGCTCTGCTTGGGCTCCCTCCACCTCCCGCCCCCAGGAGAAAGTCCCTTCGCGGCCTGCTGGATTCCCTCCCCTCTGACAAGGGTTTCCCTCCACAGGGTTCACAGTGCCTGTCTGACAAAGACTGCAGTACTGGAAAATTCTGCCTCAGACCTCAGGATGAGAAGCCATTCTGCGCCGCGTGTCGCGGGTTACGGCGGAGGTGCCAGCGCAACGCCGCGTGCTGCCCGGGGACGCTGTGCGCCAACGGTGAGCCATCTCGCACCCTTGCGGGACTGCTTTGCTCCCACCAACGGGGGTTGTAAACTGAAGGCAGCACCTGAATCTCATAGGCTAGAATATTCCAAGACAGGCACTCTCAAGGGTTCCTGGATTCTTGCTGCGAGTAAATGTACACGGCTGCCTTTTCCTGACAAAGCAAATCATTTCCTGGCAACAGCTCTTGCCAGTGACCTGCAGATGATGGTTCTAAAGGAAAGATTCCAGTTGGAATCATTCAAATCCTCTGTTTTCACTCGGATTCCATTAATTCCTTAACGACTGTCCTTGCTGTATGAGCATGTAAATACTCAGATTCCATTAATTCCTCAACCGCCCTTGCCGTGTGTGAGCATGTAAATACTCAGTGCGTGTCCCAGAATCTAGAGAGTCACATATGAGCCGAGGGCAAAGGTGCTGCCAAACCAAACAACAGCACGATAATCCAAGTGTCTGCGGCTCCAGTCCCTGGTTAATAGCTCTGGTCACACCTGGCTGTCCCTCAGATGTCTGTACCATGATGGAAGGTCCAAGCCCCACGTTGGAACCACAGACCGATGACCAAGACGGCACACATACAAAAGGAAGAACTGATCACCCCATTCAGGAAAACAAGCCCAAGAGGAAGCCAAACATTAAGAAATCACAAGGAAGTAAGGGTAAGAGCAGCATTCTGAGAACATTTTATTTAAGAAAAACATCTCCTCCGAGCCTCTTAAGGACAGGCTGAAACTGACTTTAGTCTTCCCCGCCCCAGAAACACACAGGGTGCACGTCCTTTCATAATCTCTTTCATAAGAAGCTACAGAGGCTGCGTGGGGAGCTGCCGCAGGTAGTCGGCAGGCCGAGAGGACAGGGGCTCGCCAGTGACGACGCGTCCCGTCAGGCAGGGCTGGGATTCCCTTTGCGTCCCTGCTGTAGCGTGAGGCCTGGCTCTGAGACCTGCGTGCTGGTCTAGCTGCACTTTGTGGCCTTCGGACCCAGGGCCCTTGGAAGGGATAAGTTGACAGCTCTTATCCCGGTGGCTTCCCCCGTGGGCTCTTCTCCCATCCAACACTGACGCCCGTGTTAATCTCGTTACAGGACAAGAGGGAGAAAGCTGTCTCAGAACTTCCGACTGTGGCCCTGGACTTTGCTGTGCTCGTCACTTTTGGACTAAAATTTGTAAGCCAGTCCTCTTGGAGGGACAGGTCTGCTCCAGGAGAGGGCACAAAGACACTGCTCAAGCTCCGGAAATCTTCCAGCGTTGCGACTGTGGCCCTGGACTGTTGTGTCGAAGCCAAGTGCCGGGCAACAGACATGCTCGGTTAAGAGTGTGCCAGAAAATATAAAAAGCTAAATATTGTGGAGTAAAGGATCCTCATTGTGTTCAAGGAGTATCCAACGTTCATTTTAAAATGCTTCCATACAGGTATCTCTTGAAACCAAATCTTGTAGCGACAGAAGTAGAATGAAACTAGAAGACTTGTGAAATGCCGCCTTGTGATGAATGCAAAGTAGCGTCGGCTTTTTGCCCGTTTTTCCGCAAAACTGATGTATATGATTCTATAACAAAATCATTTAATTCTGATCTATGACTTAATTAGTGCAAATAAGTCTTTTTTTTGAAATTTATATGCTTAAAGTGTACAGTGTGATGTTTTGATATACATGTAGTGAACAGATTACTACAGTCAAACCGACAAATATCCCCGTCTCCAAATAAATCTTTGATTTCTGGTGAAGGGCTGGTACCAGACAGTATCTTTGGGGGGAAAAAAGTGATGGTATCTGAAGTTAAAAGAAATGAATTCTTACATCTTACCAGGGAAAATTATCACAGCAAATACTATATTTTTCCTTAAAAATGCTATTATTTCATTTTTTAGAAGGGAAATGACATTTCACTACAAAATAATTTGGCTAACAAAGAAATACGATTCAAAAGGTAATCTTATGTTTGTATAGTCCTTTGCAAGTCACAAAGCATTTGCACATACTTTGTTTTCAATGCTTTACTTAGCATTTGATAACATTTTACATTTTCTAGTTATGTAATTAATTTTTATAGCCTTTCAAGGGAGTGTTTTTACTTATATATTTTGACCATTTGTACTTAAAAGTTTCCTCGGAGAATTCAGGCAAAAAAATGAAATTTTTGTTTATTTGAAGTTTAAAAGGCCATATTTTGTGCATGTCAGAAGTAGTTTTGCTTAGGGAAGCTCTAGGAAGAGTATAACCAATTGCTACAGATTTCATTTAAGAGATAAACTACACATCTGTTCTTCGATTTAAGTTATAAATATATACTACAAAATCAAATATGGGCCCATCAAAAAATTAAATTTATGAAAGTCCCTAGTTTCATCTTGCAGAGGGTGTACCTTAATTGACTAATTTATCATCAGTAAAGAGGAGGAAAGGTAGCGCGGTAATGCAGTTTATAGCACAGAAGGAATAAACTAAAATTTCCCACTAAAGATCTGTTACCATCTCATCTCTCACTTCTCTCTACAAGTGTGATCATGAAAGTAGTATGTAAATTTAAACCAAACATATTTGCTAAGAAGGTAAGAACACCATCCAGTAATAGTGCGAGAGGTTTTATTGATTACAAAGCAAGCTAAAGCACGAAGAAGAGACAATCATTTAAAAACACCCAAGACCCTTACACAGCAAAGGTCAGGAAATAAATTAAGACCCCAGTGGGCAGCGTGGGAGGGAGGGCAGGCCTCATTCGCTTCGGTCCTTGGGCTCTCGGTATTTCCACTGGATGTACTCAAAGACATCCTTCTCGCTGTCCACCGGCAGGGCCTCTCCAGCAACTCCTGTAAGTAGAGAGAGAAAATAAACTTATTTTAAGAACCAGTTTTGGAATTTAGTTAGAGTTCAGGATTGAGAGTTGGGTGGGACTCGCTTTCAGAAGAAAATGATAACCAAGTCACTACAAAAGAGGTAATGGCCACCTCCATCCTCTCACATGAGCTCATGTTTGAGCTTTGTCAACATGTATTATCAGTACTGCAAGAGGAAACTTGCATCCCAACTCTGGCCATCAGAGGGACTCGAATTTATGATTTTCCTCTGCTGGACCTCCACTGTGGCCATAGCGCATCGTATGAAACACTCCAGTCAGCTCCTCTGCAACTCACAATGCGGTGCCTGGACCGGCAGCACTGGCATTACCTGAAAGCTACTGGAAATGCAGAGTTCAGAGCCCCACTGTGAGCCCAGGGCACTAGAATCTGAATTTAATGAGGTCCCCTAGTGATGCGTATGCACACTGATACATGAGAAGCACTGCCCTAGTCTACCAGAGTGGAAGGCCTACTTTATACTTGCAGGGCAAAATGACAAAAACGCATTCTCCCAGCAGAAAACAGTAAACACACAGTACTTCGTGAAATGTTAACAAGACCCATAAGGCACAGATTAAGCAATCCTTATTCTTTACACTTTGAAAGCTCAGGGCCAAAGCTATCCAGTTTTGTGTGGCACTAAAAACAACGACACCTGAGTTCTGCAGAAGTCTTAGAGATACATTTTTTAAAAAATCCTTTATGGCCTTCAGTTGAGGGCCCGGGAACACCTTACGGATTAAAGCCCCTCTTACTGCCTGGGGACTGACAATACAAAGAAACTCCACTAATGGGCATAGTTACCAGAAGGCTTACAAACTAAATTTGCTAAACCAAAACATCTTTGCAAATAACTTTCTCTCCAGATGACAGGAATTATCTCCAATGCAGACATAAATACTCACCAGTGACTCCCAAGGGACGGATGGTGTATTCATTGATTGTGAAGCCCTTTTCTAGGGCATGAGCTCTCATGTTCTTATTGAAAATATCACTCCCAGTAAAATAGAGAACACCACAGTAATACTGATCTTTGGGTATCAACCTAAAAAAATGAATAGTAGATAAATTGTTGCTACACATTTCAAATTTAGCAAATATAGGACTCCTAAAATCAATAAGGAACAAAATACGTAAATAAGTCTATGTGGCCCGACAACCTGAAGAGACTACTGCCACTTGAATGGCAGACCACTGGAATCACCCCACCTGAGATCTGTTTAGGTTTCAGTGAACTCTGCTCTATGACAGGGGTGGAGAAATGTGGAGAAGTGAAAAGCGTCACCACTTATCACAGCCAGCTCCCCAGAAACTACTTCTGAGCTGTGGAAGGCACCGTGAGTTGCGAATCTAGAGAAAATAAATTAGAATCTAGAGATAATATTATTCTTCGTATGTTTTCAAGCTAAACACTGTATTTTGCAAGAACATACGGCCCTTCAGGACAAGGGGGGGCCCTAGACATTTATGTCACATCCAAGACCCAAAAAGGGAGGGAGAAAAGGAGACGAGAAGGTAATGTCACAGGCCAGCAAAGAGGTCTGGGTAATACCTGATATCGATTCTTCTGTGCGGATACTCCTTTTCCTCATTTTTACTGGGAAGCTGGCAAACACCCTAAAATGGATATTTTAAAGAATGTTTAAAGATGTTTTTAAACTTACGGCTTCATTTTAATACAATTTTAGACATGAGGCTATTTTTGCTTTTAACGGTGGCAGTTCTAAAAGCCTGAGCACTTGCAAGTTAGTAGCTTCTCTAAGCTCCGCATTATCACCGCCTTCCTATCACACTTGATGATAATCAGAGAACCACGGTGAATAAGGATTCTGGTTATGAGCAACTAGTCAGAAAAAGACCAAAACAGAAAAGAGCGACTTGGAAAAAACAATGATGATGCAGGAAAAAGAAAACAAACAAGCTGCCAGTAATATTCTCAGAAAACAGAAGATATTCCACCCACAAAATAAGGGCAGAATACTACAGAAAAAGAACCTTCAGGGGAAAGGTTTAAATCAAAATAAAAAATATTTTGAAGAAGAAGCATTTGAAACTGAGAAAATCTCTTAGAAATTAGGAACGATAGAAAATAGGAAAAATTTAAAAGAAAATTAGGGAGTCATTTTCTTCCTCCTCTACAGGTGAGTTTTCATTGTACGTCTACAGTTTCCAAACGAAATTTATCCAAGTCTGTTTTGTCATCTTTTCCCTTTCCAGAGAAAGGGCAAAAATTCTGGCAGTAATCCATACACATGCAAAAATAAGATATAAATACCACCAGATTTCAAGTTAAAAGTGTCAAATGTCAAATGCCACATTCTAAGCCAAATACACAAGAGACAGGCTTCTAGTCCTGAAGAGTAGCCAACTTAATACACATGTCACTAAAAGCCGTGTTTTTTCACTCAGCAAAACAGAAAAATTAAAATCATTTAGAATAGGTATTTTCTTTAGCTGTTCCTATGGGTGAAAGATTTGTGAAATATGTTTACCTTTAAAATATGAAACTATCTTCTCAGGCATTAACAAGTTCCAACTCAACTTCCACCTTCAGATGGATCAGAAATTACTTCCACCTGGAATTACCAGGCACCGTTACCTTGTGGATATGGATGTCTGGATGCCACAGGCGATGATCTAGCTGTTTGTCACATCAGTAACAGGATTTCATCTAATGGCTTTGTTCCTTCCCTCAAGGCTAATTTTATTTCCTGCACTTTTTCTGAAGTGCTAATGTTAAGGAATTTCTCTGTATTACTGTGAATTCTTTATTAGACTGAGTGGATTAGTTTTGTTTGGCATTTCAGTTAGGCAGCTGCATGCTGAGTGTCTGAGATAAAGCTGCTTTCATTTCCTTAGAGTAGCCAGGGTATCCTCCATTGTTCCTTAAATTCTTCCTGTAGATGTTTCATAGAAAATCACCCAAGGCCAAACTTACATTAAATACTAAAATTTGAATGGCACTCTTCATATATACAACTAATAGAAAGTTAAATGCAGAAGCTGGTTTTTCTTCCAAATGTTATATTCACAGGAAGAACAGCTCAATTAGCTAAAGACCATGATTTTACCAGATGATCTGGAATAACCCTGGCTTTCCTAAGGTTTCATTACTATTAGCTCAAAGGGATTTGTATTTCGAAGGTAACTTGAAAAACACATGGATACACAGACCTTTAAGACTAGTCAGTGGTTATAGCAACAAGAGGTTTTGGAATCACATGGATGTGGAATGAGAATGGTTTATTCCGCTTTTTAAGCTGAATTCATTTTGTAGCCAATTTCCTTCCAGAAATCTAGAGATCTTATTAAAAGCTTTTTTGGCTATCTTTGCTAATGTTCACTCACTTGGGGTCACTACCCTGACTCCTGCCTGGCCAGCCGTCCCCAGACACCTGCTTAGCTAATTCCCCTACTCAGGGGGAATTTCCCTAAGTCTCATTTTCTCAAGGAGGCCACCTCTGACCACCCTGTGCAATGCCACCTCCTGCACTCCCCCGCCCCACACACTGCTCTCCTCTTTTAAAATAGCACTTACCATCTTAGCCTAATATGCTACATAATTTACCAATTTGTTTTGTTCATTGTTAACTATCAGTCCCTTCCCACAGAACTCAATATAAGTTCTACTTAAATTCACTGATACAACCCAAGGCCCTAGAACGGTGCCTGGGATGTGTAGGTGCTTAACACATACATATGGCACTGACTGGGTGCGTCTTCCCCTCCTGCGGGTACCCACTGTCTCCATTCTGTTCTCTTTTGTATCACCACCCTCTCACACTTTCTGTCCCTTCTTCTGTTCCCCAGTTGAATCCTTACCAGGTCACCTTCCTTCCTGATCTATTTCCCAACAGATGATACCTTATATCCGTGCAGCACTCTCTGCACAACTCTTGGAAGATTCAAAGTCTTTGAAGTTACACAAACTCTAATTTGTACATCCGAACAAACTCTTCAGTGTTTCCACGTATATTATTTCATTTGACCTGCACAACAGTCCTCTGACATAGGGCAAATATCACTTTACAGATAAGAAAATTAAAGCCTTACTGAAGTAAATCAACTTGCCTAATGCCATACGATTGGTAATGGAGCCAGGATAAGATCCCGTATCTTCCGTATCCAAGTCTATTCTTCTACCACGCACGCACCAACACCCCCTTGCTTTGCAACGACATACAAATCATCTCTCACTGTCTCCAAAATAAACTGATTCAAGAGTTGACCGGGAGTGCTTCTCTTCCTAACAAATAAAATACTGATTACAAATGTCAAAACCGTAGGCTGAAACATGACATTTTTTA